>CAJHNH020001926.1:135761-148372 GCA_905116865.2 Candidula unifasciata | reverse complement strand
AACCCCCTTTTCAAAAAAGGAGCTGTTACGAGCCAGTTCTCCCCAGCCAGACACTGAGGTTGTTCTGTGGTGTTGGAGGGTGGTAAACGATATCCTCAAATAAATCGGTGCCGACTCCGGGCAGTGTAAGGGTTGGCTGCTAGGATCTCAAACGTTCTTGTCTCTCACATTCCCTGTATGGGTTTCGAGTCAAGGGTCCATAGTCCGTGCATAAAATAAAGCCAGATATGTAAAACGGTTTGTACACGACAAACAAATTAAAATCCGCAGTGGACCGAACACCTGATCTTTCCTCTGGATTTTACAGACGGTTAACGCGAAGAAGAAGTCTGTTGTCTTGGTAGTAGTAAACTCTCTCAGACCACTGTTCGTCCATCTCTTGATGTTGTCCTTCCACATGTATCGTTGTCTGCCTCTTGCTCTTTTGCCTTAGACGTTTCTCCATTATGATTTTTAAAAGAGTGTAATATCTTTTAATGGTACTTGATATTACGGACCACAATATTTTTTTCGTGGACCAAAGGGGGGTCCTAGATCAATTTCTGGAACCATCAAACGGGACACTTGAGTAGTTGGCTTCTCTCGATTTCGAAACAGGACTGACTGCAGCTGTTGCGAGGCGCTATCAATTCTCTGTGTAAGCGTTAGCAGTTTAAGATTACACTTGAAAAGTTATCGGATGCTATTTTCATCTTTGTTGCTTCACGGTTGAGAATATGCGTGCGCATTTAGTACTAGTATCTGGCAGTTTTCACTCGAAACAATTTCTGCGTGAGTGACGTAAGTATACAGCGAGCGTACTTATAGCCATTTTCCTTCAACATTTATATTTAAAATGTTAATGATAGAACTTTTGGTGTAATAAACTAAATTTATCATCAACCAGAACAGAATGGAAGGAGGGTCTCCCTGGCGAAGTGGTCAAACCGTTTGCCTTGCGCTCCGAAGGTCATGGGTTCGCTCCACGGCTCCGTCGCCGGAGCTATGGAGTTCGTGATCTGTGCTATGCTCTCCCCAGGCGGCTAGCCAATCTGCGGAGAGAGACCGAGCCATATGGGATAAAATCCGGTGCAATGACGTCGATCCTCTCGACTTTAACGTTAAGAATACGAGTCTTTAGCCTAAAAACACTTGGAGACATACTCAGGAGGAGATCGGATCACTTATGGTCATGTCCGATGTGCGATGACGATAAACTTTAAAATGAACCATAAACACAATAAAAATAATTATGAGTTGCTTAATGTTCACGGAGTACCCGACTCGTCTACAGTTAATTGAACAAAAATGATACCAACATTTATTTTCACATTGGTATAAGCAGTCAATCAGTGCGTGAAATATGTCTCATATTTTCTCGATCCACATATGAAAACAAGGCAGTCAGTCAGTGCGTGAAATATGTCTCATATTTTCTCGATCCACATATGAAAACAAGGCAGTCAATCAGTGCGTGAAATATGTCTCATATTTTCTCGATCCACATATGAAAACAAGGCAGTCAGTCAGTGCGTGAAATATGTCTCATATTTTCTCGATCCACATATGAAAACAAGGCAGTCAGTCAGTGCGTGAAATATGTCTCATATTTTCTCGATCCACATATGAAAACAAGGCAGTCAGTCAGTGCGTGAAATATGTCTCATATTTTCTCGATCCACATATGAAAACAAGGCAGTCAGTCAGTGCGTGAAATATGTCTCATATTTTCTCGATCCACATATGAAAACAAGGCAGTCATTCAGTGCGTGAAATATTTCTCATGTTTTCTCGATCCACATATGAAAACAAGTTGAAGAACACTGATACAGTTGACTTATCTGAAAGCCTAACATACAAACCTCCATTCGGACGATTGTTGACACCTTCTTCTTGCTATGCTACCAGAGTTCTAAAGCTTTTGACATTTGTTTCTATTAGGGGTTTTCATAATTTTGATTTTAAACACGTTTCATGCTGCTATTAATCTTCGTGGTAGTGATGATGATGATGACGGAAATGGTGATGATGGTGGTGGTGATGATAATTATTTTGATGATGAGGGTATGCTGCTGCTCACAAACCGCGTCAAACATTTTGAGTTCAAACACGTTTTTCTTATTATTGCTGTTGTTGATGAAAACGATGATGATAGTGACGATGATGATGAAGATATTGATGATAATAACGTTGATGAATATGATAATGATGAATTTATGGTGTAATTTACAAGCCTCATCAGATCGACTTGTTGACAATTATATAATTTTAATAATGTCTGTCTGTCCCCTACTTATTTGCTGTTTTGTACATCTCCTTGTCTGCAAATTTATTTCCTTGTCTGCCCGCGTGTCTGCTCTATCAGTTTCATTTGTGTAGGGTTCTAACCACGCCAGGTAGTGAGTGCAGGGACTGGCCAGCTGGTGCTGCAGAATCAACAGTTCAACAAATGAAGCATGAATATTCCCGCCCAAACGATGTGATTATCTATACAAACGGCTCTGTGTTAAGGGGCAAACGAAGTGCATGGGGTTTCATAGCAAAAGCGAATGAACGTCACCTAGTGTACCAACGACTTGCATATAATTTCACAACGTCTAGTTTGAGAATGGAGGTGGAGGCAGTCTCTGCCGCCTTCCGCTGGCTTGAGAATCAGCTGTACACACATGCCGTAATTGTAACTGACTTTCTGAGCATGTTAAGAAAGGTGATTACAGGCATGCTTCGTACAGAGTGGCAAGCATCACTTCAGAGGTCCTGGGTAGTTTGCATCCTTTTGATATTTTTCTCCAGGGTATGCCGGTGAGTTGGAAAATGAGCAGGCAGATAGACTGGCTGGCTAGGCACCACTTCGTGGTAATATGATGTATAACAAGTTAGATATTGTGAGAGCCCTTGGGAACGGGTGAACAGTGCAGAGGCGTAGGTGGATCATTACGGTCTGAGGAGAATGGCGCTGCGAGGGGTTACCAGGGGATCTGGCCGACACTCAACACTCAGGGGAAGGATGAGACGGATATACAATCAGGCAGTTACTGCCACCATTGGAATTGGAACTCTTCGCTTGCTGCTGAAGGTAGGGACTGAGCATTTATGGGAGTGCCCCGGGTGCTGTAATGTCGATTCCTAATTCAACATTCAACATTCAGTTTCATTTTGATTGCCATTAACGATCAAATGTCACTCTCTACAGGTCCACGAGGACAGTATGAAAACCTCTGCGGTGCTGGAGAAGTACAAGATAGGCCCACATGTTTGTTTATCTTATCTGTCATTGTCGTGCAATTATTCTTGAACATCACAATTCAGTTTAACTGTCACCACTGATCTCTTGTTAACTCTCTGAATACTTCAGTCAGAAATCTGTGATGATATTACTGTCGTGTTGGGAAAGTCCAGACTGGAGGCGCTTTACTTTGTAGTGTAAGGCAAAGTTATTTTGTAGTTAACAAAGCAGGCAGAGAGAGAGAGAGAGAGAGAGAGAGAGAGTGTGAGTGAGAGAGAGAGTGAGAGAGAGTGAGAGAGGGAGAGAGAGAGAGTGAGAGAGAGAGAGAGAGAGAGAGAGAGAGAGAGAGAGAGAGATCGTGGACAATACATGGTCACTAAATGTTATAACTGTGACTAGGTTATGTGCGCCTTTTATAAAGGCTTTACATTGTTCGCCACTAAAGTAGCCCTGAAAAGGACTTGCGGTGTTGATGCGATCAGATGAGACAGACCCTGATACTGTCCCGACCGGCGACGAAGTCGTCTACCGTCGAACCAATGGGCGACGCGGTCGCAGATGTCTGTTTGTTCTTCTCCGTCAGCCCTTAAAAGGGCGGTTAGCACACTGTTGTGTTTTACAGCTAGACTGCAATATCTGAATTTGTCAGCCTAAGACATTATATTCAGATAAACTCCGAATTAGTCGCCTTCTAGGACATACTTGTAAGGGGGCAGTGGCTGACAGCATAAGCATAAACACATGTAGATAGTATTTTACTTTACGAAATCTAATGTCAGAAATTACAATTTTTTAGCTAATCGAACATCTGCTTAGAGGTTGCCACTCTTATATCCGTTTCTGGAACGTTGTTTCTGGGAGGCAAAGCGTTGCAATATCATTCATTCAGTTTCTGTGTTTGATTTTTTTTAATGAAAAATATTTTTTTTTGCAGTTATGAAGTCCAAGAAATGATCAACAATTTTAAGGCGTTATAATCACCCCCCCCCCCCCACACACTTCCACCCCACCCCCATCCTCCCCCCTCCCCGAAGAGACCATTACCTTGTAGTGGTAGGAGAGCTTGACAACCGCAGTGATAAAGAGAACTATGCCGGCGAGAACGTATGTTCCTGGCAGGGTCACCCAAGCTGGACAGGTCATTGGTGAGGGGCCAGACTAAAGTTGGCCTCCCGATCCTCCAGGCTCGGGGATTGGGCGCAGTGTTGACAGCTCTGCCCTGTAAAAAAACTACAACATTACTGAAACTTCCAGAGGAAAGAAAGCATGGAAAGTCCTCTCTGAAGCCTCATGTGCCACTAGGCACACACAGAAACTGATTGATGATAATCAGAAGTAAGTAAAGGATACCTTTCCTCGCCTTCTTACGTATGGGGCATATAGGGCTAGACCTATATTAAATAGACCAGTAGTTCTCAACCTTTGTAATGCCGCGACCCTTTAATACAGTTCCTCCTGTTGTTGCGACCCCCAGCCATAAACAATTTTTGTTGCTACTTCATAACTTCAGTGATATCCGATGGCCTTTGGCGACTCCTGTAAAATGGGGTCGTTTAACCAAAAAAGGGTAGTGACCCACATATTGAGAACCGCTGGTATAGACAAATCGACACTCAGTGAGTGACATTGTCAACACCACGTCGGCTGCCTTTACTTCCCATTTTTTTAGCTGATACCTATTTAAGACTGGGTCGACGGGAGCCAAGGTCATAGGGAGGACGGAAGTGGGTTGGCGGGGAGATCAGGCTTTAATAGGATTCGAACCCACGACCTTCGGATCCACAGGCCAGCGCCTAACCGCCACAACACGGCAGCTGCCAGCTTTGTAATTAAAAGATGGATATTCACTCGCTCTTCGCAGTGTAGTGTCCGAACCATGTTGCTGCCTAGTTATTAGGCGGAACCGTCGACGGACGGACAGGAAATTTCAGCTGATCAGCACTGAAGCCAAAAGGAGTTAAACATAAAAACTACACTATACCAATCTCCGAGAGCCTTTTTCTCAACTTCCTTTTACAAATAGGAATGGAATACTTAGCTGTATACTTGACACTCAAGATAAGACAAGAAAGAATTTGAACGTTAGATTTAGAAAATTGCAGGCATTTTTGTGTGTGTTAAGTCTCTGATCCTCTTTTTGTTTACATAGATTTTTTATTTTAATAACATTAACTTGCCAGAATGTCAAATCAAACTGTGGGATGATTTACTGAAATCATTAATTTGTCCAGAAGTTAAACTATTATCATAATCGTCATCGCAACATGTCTTTCCTGGCACATGTTTTCGGTAGAGATTTACTGGGGTTAAAGGTGTCAATGATACTGGCACAAAAGTCGTAGGGATTGTGGTTTTCAGACGACGTGCAGCAATTAGTTATATCAGACTCATCTGCTAAATGCGACAAGTGACAGTGTTAGAGATTTGAACTGCCTTCGCTAGTAACCTCCGCTGTGTTCTGATTCAAGGAAAGTCACAGGGATTGACTAAACTTTGGAAGACACAAAGTTTATACAACTATTTAAAGCAGCCATCGTTTGCTGTACAGTCACGAAAAAAACATGGTTAATTATTACTTTTAGTAAAAGGGAGGATTCGTATTTTCATGACGCCATAACTGATTTCAATCAGGGAACGTTGTGTTGTAGGATATTTGTGCTGCATGTGTAAGGTAAGTAGTATTTTGCACATTTACCTAATAACTTTTCTCATGTAGAGGAGGAGACAACTGACGTACATCGTGACAGTGCCTGGAGGGGAAAAGAGGCAGGAGGAGACTGTGAGATAAGATGCTGGACAACAAGGTGTTGAAGATCAATTTGTGTCAGAATTGATTAAAAGTACACGAGACAGAAGGTTGTGGATAGATATGACTACTAACGCCACATGGAATAGACTATGGAAGATCATTTGTGTCAGAATTGATTGAAAGTACACAAGACAGAAGGTTGTGGATAGACATGACTACTAACGCCACACGGCATGGACTATACGAGGAATTTAGAAGAAAACTTATTTACATATAAATTACAATTTGTCTTTAGAGCAGAAAAGGTGGAATTTTTCTTGACCATCTTTTATGTTGCACTGTGACAAATTCTGTTCGAATCATTTTCGTCGTTCCCTAGCCTTGACAACGGAGACAATTTCAGTTGTAACATTCGACTGAGAACGATCTGTATTGCATCTAAATCGGAACGGTCATGAATAACGCGTGGCAGAAGAAACATTCTGATAATGAATGAAATGAATGAATGAACTGACATTAATGCACTCAGGACATTCCCACAAGTGCTTCATCCTCATCTTCAGTAGCTAACGAAGAGTCGTCAAGCTTATAGTTGCAAGCTGATTAAAAATCCGTATATCCTTCCCCTTCAGTGTTGAATATTTTCCAGAACTTCTAACTCACCCATCCACATCACCATCCGCATCACCATCCACATCACCATTTACATCACCATCCACATCACCATCCACATCACCATCCACATCACCATCCACATCACCATCCACATCACCATCCACATCACCATCTACATCACCATCCACATCACCATCCACATCACCATCCACATCACCATCCACATCACCATCCACATCACCACCCACATCACCATCCACATCACCATCCACATCACCATCTACATCACCATCCACATCACCATCCACACAACCATCCGCATCACAATCCACATCAACATCCACATCACCATCCACATCACCATCTACATCACCATCCACATCACCATCCACATCACCATCCACATCACCATCCACATCACCATCCACATCACCATCCATATCACCATCCACACCCCCACCCCTCCCCACCCGCACCCAACCCCCGCCCCTCGCAGCGAGAAAATTAATTAAAAAAGAGAGTTGTTGAACATGTGTAGCGTATCTTTGGGAAGTATATTTGAAAAGTAGGTGACAACAAACATACTTGGTTTGAAAAAAAAAAAAAGAGAGAGAGAGACGAAAGAGATATCAACTTCCAAGTGTTTTTACCATGGTAAGACAGATCTTTAAAGATTATTCAGTTATTTCAATCTGTAATATGTACTAAAAATTATATTATTGTGAATATAAATTAGTTTGTCTTGGATGCATATACTTTTTGTTTACGAGAATTTACATCAATACCCGCATAGAAACTACAGCAGCTGCTGCTTTTGTTGCTGCTGCTGTTGCTGCTGCTGTTGCTGCTGCTGTTGCTTCTTCTTCTTCTTCTTCTTCTTTTTCTTCTTCTTCTTCTTCTTCTTCTTCTTCTTCTTCTTCTTCTTCTTCTTCTTCTTCTCTTCTTCTTCTTCTTCCACATCTTCCTTTCTTCTTCTTCTTCTTCCTTCTTCTTCTCTTCTTCTTCCTTCTTCTTCTTCTTCTTCTTCTTCTTCTTCTTCTTCTTCTTCTTCTCTTCTTCCATCTTCTTTCTTCTTCTTCTTCTTCTTCTTCTTCTTCTTCACATTCACCATCCATCACTTAAATTCCACCATCTACATCATCATCTACATCACCATCTACATCATCATCTACATCACCATCCCCATCATCATCTACATCACCATCCACATCACCATCTACATCACCATCTACATCATCATCTACATCACCATCTACATCACCATCCACATCATCATCTACATCATCATCTACATCACCATCTACATCATCATCCACATCACCATCTACATCATCATCTACATCATCATCTACATCATCATCTACATCACCATCTACATCATCATCTACATCACCATCTACATCATCATCTACATCATTTATCACATCATCATCTACATCATCATCTACACTCATCATCTACATCATCATCTACAAGCATTTACATCTAACATCATCATCTACATCATCATCTACAGCATCAACTACATCATCATCGATACATCATCATCTATACATCACCATCACACATCATCTACATCATCATCTATCTACATTCATCATCTACATCATCATCTACATCATCATCTACATCATAACATCTACATCATCATCTACATACACCATCTACATCATCATCTACATCATCATCTACATCACTGCATCTCTACATCATCATCTACATCATCATCTACATCATCATCTACATCACCATCTACATCATCATCTACATCATCATCTACATCACCATCTACATCATCATCTACATCACCATCTACATCATCATCTACATCACCATCTACATCACCATCTACATCATCATCTACATCATCATCTACATCATCATCTACATCATCATCTACATCATCATCTACATCACCATCTACATCACCATCCACATCACCATCTACATCACCATCCACATCACTATCCACATCACCATCTACATCACCATCCACATCACCATCCAAGTGAGGGTTGTTCTCCCACCTCCGTATTTAAGTTTTGTTTAAGAACCTGAGTTTTGCGTGCACAACCAATTCAAAGATCTGACTTATTTGTGTGTAGACTGTTGGTTCCTTACATCTCAGGCAGATACACTTCAATTTTGAAGGAGGTGCTCCAATCAGTCGACTTCTACGACATGCTTGTTGGGAGAGAGTGCGTCTATTCTGGTGTTGCCCACACACTAGAACCGGTGCCCTAATTAGAATTTAGTTGGAGATTGAACAGTGTATTTATAAAGCGTGAAAAGGGATCTTTACTTTTTTTTTTTTTACTGCTGGATTGCTGTCTGGGTGATAACTTTGAGAGTTGCAGGCTGGAAGGAAAACTGTGTCGGTCAGTCAACTTAGACACACACCAAAAAAAATACAGTTTTACTGGCGTTTCATTTGTTTTCTTATTTCATTTGTTTTCTTATTTCATTTGTTGGGTGAACACTGTCCTTCTTCTGTTCACATACAGGTTATGGCCGTCAGAAACATGAAGTCTCTTCAGAAAGAAGACGGTAGCTTTTACATTGGAAAGGCTGATGATAAATTTACAAATGATGTCACAAGCATAAAAAACAATAACTTCACACTTTGCAATGACAACAAACATGTTTATATCAGGGATTCGGTGTCACGTGACTCGCTGGCAGATGTCAAAGGTCGTCGGTGTACACAATATTGTCGTAAATTATTTGACACGGAACTCCAGGAGATGAGATCCACCGAGTTATGGCGAGCCTGTTTCACAGAGTTTGTTGGGACGTTTCTCTTGTGTTTTTATCACATTGGAATTATTATCTTTGGGTCCGGAGATGCAGAGCCGCCGCCGCTTTTGCACGTAAGTTTGAATGTGTTTCTGTTCATGCACACACGTGTCGTGATGATCAAAAACCCACCAATCATACTGAACGAACAAACTAGCGAATGAAGTGTATTGTCAGAGGGTGGAAGAATTGGCACGCTGGCACGTCTATCTTGTGTCCTTCTAGCCTTACTTCTTACATACGGAGCCCCGTTAGCGCAGCCTATAGGAGACTTGCTTTGAAATCCAGCCCACGGCCGGTGTTTGAAACTGGGCGGTTCCTGGGGTTCACCTAGCCTCTAATTAATGGGTACCAGAGTTAACACTCTTTGGTAAATGGAGGAACTTCGGAGTTACGTGTGGACGTACTGGTGGCAGAACACTTATGGTTTTATGACCGTGTGCAATGACGCTGGTTCACATCTCCCGACTTTACCTTTTGTCTTCCTTTATCATTTCATTCATAGATCATTTCATTCATAGATCATTTCATTCATAGATCATTTCATTCATACATCTTTCAACAGGCAATAATAAACATCAAGTCTAAACTAGATAGTCGGCTCTGTGGCTAAGTTGAGGCGAACGCTTCGTAATGCCGGGGTACCGGGTTCGATCCCAGCTGCGGGCATGCGCCTTGCGTTGGTTTCGACTGTGGTATCAAGACGCCGACCGTCCAGTAGCAGTGACACACAACTGGATGTAAATTTGCCTAGAGAAACCACACAACAACCAGGGGCTGCTGGGGTTGGTTTGGCGACGTCCTGTAAAGGATACGCAACTAACCTAAATTAGATAATAATGGTTTAAATTATACCTATATTTAAATCACAATAGAACATAGTTTTAGTAAATCTAGGGGAAAGATAGGCGAATTTTGAATATATTTTGTGTGTGTAAGACGGACATGTAATCTGTGTTTACATAATATTCGAATAGTTTCGGATTGTGTCTATAGGAATAATGTTTTTATTTCTTGTTAAACTGAGAAAGGTGTAGTAAAAGAAAAAGGGTGAGAACTGAGCAATGTGATTAAAAACATGCATCGTGCAGAGTGGCAAGTATCGCCTTTGATATATTCGGTAGCTAGCTTCCTTGGGAACTTTTCTCAGCGAAATTCAGGTGTGGTGGGAAACGAACAGGCAGCAAGACTGGATGCTGCAGCACCAATGGTTAGTGAACTCATGCATGACAAGCTAGATATGATCAGGGCCATGTGATAGCGAGTGAACAATGCGGTAGCGAGTGAACAATGCGGTAGCGAGTGAACAATGCGGTAGCAAGTGAACAATGCGGTAGCAAGTGAACAATGCGGTAGCAAGTGAACAATGCGGTAGCAAGTGAACAATGCGGTAGCAAGTGAACAATGCGGTAGCAAGTGAACAATGCGGTAGCAAGTGAACAATGCGGAAGAGAAAATGGATTATTACGATGCGCAGAGAACGTGCAGCAGAAGTGACTAGGGGGTTCTGATTTACATCTTACCCTCAGAAGAAACGCAATGCGTATTTGGCACAAAGGGCTAGACTTATATTTTATAGACAATCGGCAATTTAATGGCGCTGCGAGGAGTTACCAGGAGATTAGGCCGACGCTCAACACTCAAGAGAAGGGCGAGACGGTTATACAATCAGACAGTTACTGGTACCGTCGGAATTAGAACTCTTCGCTTGCTGATGAAGATGGGAACGGCGCGCTTATGGCTGTGTCAGAGTGCTATAATGTCGATTCTTAATTCAACATTCAACAGACCAATCGGCACTCAGTTGGTGTTGTGATCAGCATCACGCCAGCCGCCTTTACTTCCCAGGACTACACCTGGTGCCCACTCAAGGCTGGGTCAACCTGAAAGTCAAGGTCATTTTAAAAAGCCCGGCTCCATCAGGACCCGAACCCACGACCTTCAGATCCGCAGGTGAGCGTCTAGCCGCTACACCACGGGCACTCCCAGAAGCCAGCGTGTATGAGGGTTTAACTGATGTACTTGGATTGTTCCACACAGATCTCTTTTGGACACGGTCTGTTTGTGGCTGCTGTCGTCACGGCTCTAGGAGACACAAGTGGATGTCACATGAACCCAGCTGTCACCTTGGCCTTGGCCTCGTTACGTCAGATAGGAATAACCAGGTAGGACCATGCAAATGACTCTGCCAGTTTTTTTTTTTTTTTTTTAATCCAGAAACCATGAGTTCTTAACACTTTGGCTCGGTACTATGGATATCGCAACCCTTCGGCCTTGATTCCATGATAGGTACCGTAAATCTGGGAGAAATGTGGCTTTTCTGCCTACCCCCGGGAAGTGAACCCAGACCACAAGGAGTTCGTCACCCGGTTACCGCGATGTCAGGTTTAACCAACTACGCTAGAGAGCCGGGCTACTCTGCCAGTTCATGACCTTCATCGACAGGTACAGCCGATTGATGTGTCAGTCATAACCTGCTTGTTCTGTAGTTACATCAAGGGAGTGCATTGACGGAGTATTTCAATTGGTCTTTGCTTCCATGAGAGATCAAGGGCAGACAAATGGGATGCCACAAAGTGCCTAAAGGGATGGTTGTCGCAAGAAATAATAGATGTGACCGGTCTTTTGGGGAGAGGAATAAACTTAAAAGAAAGCCATGACTCTTTAACTCAGGAATGCCAAAAGCGATGAAGGAGATCGATTATATTTTAGCTAAGGGTTTGGTCCCAGAAAAATATTATATAACCAAACAGGAATTCGTGTGAACCAGATGGGAGATAGGACTCACTGGAATAGAAAATGTGAACACCTGGTAAATATCTAGTTAAAGACCATCCCACAATTTATAAAGCGCCCAACTGTGTTTTACAGTAAAGATGAAGAATTAATCTTGAATAACCACCATTCATACGTATGTTTAAAATGATAAGATTGAAGATAACATTTCTCACTTCATTGCATAAACTCCAAGAACACATATATTAATCAACAACCATATCGGGGCCAGAAATCTAATGTAGTGCCAATACACTAAAGTTTACAATCCTACGGGATGTATAAATCAGTCGTTCAATAGCATGACAGATTACAAATAAATATAACATGATCGGCAATCTTCGTTCAACTGAATACTCAGTAGGTTGAGGGTGGGTGTTCTACTCCTCTCCGGTATCAGACTGGAACATGTACACAAACAGCCGAAGCAGCCAGATAAGACACCGGCCTTGAAGAAATCAAACAAATTGG
>CAJHNH020001926.1:0-135744 GCA_905116865.2 Candidula unifasciata | reverse complement strand
TCCCATTTCCACCATTACATCAATCCCCACAACCATCCACACACCAACCACTCACCTCAATCCCCCATCCCACCCACATCCCCACAAATCCCACCACACACCATCTACACACCATTACTCACCACCCACACCCCATCAAATCACATCTACATCACCACAACCCACCATCTACCACCATTACTCACCATTAATCAAAATCCACATACCTTACATCACCACCCACTCCCCATTACATTACCACCAATCCCCATTACATCACCATCTACACCCCATCCCCAAACTTTTACATCCCCCCACTCACCCCACACCCCTCTACATCCCCTTTTACACACCACTACTCCCCATTAATCACCTTTTACTCACCTCACTCACCTCAAACCCCACCTCTACATCACCATCCACCACCACCCCCCCCAACCCCATTAATCCCCCTTTACATCCCCATCCACCCCCCTCTAATACCATCTACCCCCATCTAAAACATCTCCACCCAATCCAATCACCATCTACATCCCATTCACCCCATCCCCCACCACCCCCCCCTCCCCACCCCTTGAAAAATTATCAATGAATAGACAATGAAAACAGAAGTCGAAGTGACGAAATTAAAAAAAAAACGGTTTTTTCCCAGGGTCGCCACATGCAGACATTTGCTATTTACCCCCCCATCCCCCCTCGCAGCCAAAAATTTTAAATTTAGAAAGAGGGTTGTTGAATATGTGTAGCGTATTTTGGAAAGTATATTGAAAAGGGTTAAACAAAATACTTGGTTTGAAAAAAGAGGAGAGAGAGAGAGGAGACGAAAGAGATACAATCCAAGTGCCATGGAAGACAGATTTTTAAAGATTATTCAGTTATTCAATCTGAAATTGTATAAAAATTTAATTATTTGAATAAAAATTTTTTGTCTTGGAGCAAATACTTTTTTTTTTCGAGAAATACTAAAACCCCATAGAGACTGCAGCAGTGGTTTTTGTTGTGCTGCGTTGTTCTCTTTTTCTTTTCTTTTTTTCTTCTTTTTTCGTCTTCTTCTTTTTTTCCTTCTCTTCTTCTTCACATTCATCAGCGTTAAATTTCCCACCATTAATCCCCATCACTCCCCCTTTACATCACCATCCCTCCCCATCCATATAAATTCAAACACCACATCACATAAACCCATCCAAACCACCCACATAAAACCACTCACCACCCACATCCCCCCCACCCCCATCAATCACCACCCACATCTCATCTACATCCCATCCACACACCACCCAAGTGAGGGTTTTTCGCCCCCTCCGATTAAGTCTGTTAAAAACCCTGATTTTTGCGGCACAATCAATAAAAGATTGACTTATTTGTGTGTAGACGTTGGCCCCTTAAATCTAGGCGAACATTTAAATTTTGAAGGGGGTCTCCAATCAGCGACTTTACACAGCTTTTTGGGAGAGGCGTTATTTGGTGTTGCCCACACACTAGAACGGGGCCCAAATTAAAATTTAGTTGGAGTTTGAACAGGTTTTTGTACGTCCTTCCCGGATGCCCCGAAAAGGCGGAAAGGGTCTTTTTTTTTTTTTTTTTATGCGGATTGTGTCTGGGTGATTATTTTGAGAGTTGCGGGGGAAGGGAAAAACTGTTCGGTCAGTCACTTGACACACACAAGAAAAATACGTTTACTGGGTTTCATTTTTTTATTATTTATTGTGGGTGAAACTGCCTTTTTGTTCACCTACAGGATGGCCGACAAAAACATAAAGCTTTTCAGAAAAAAGAGGGCAGTTTTCACACGGAAAGGCTGACGATAAATTTACAAGTGTTTCCAAAACAAAAACCTAATTTACATTTTGCAATGACAAAAAACATTTTTTAATCAGGGATTCGGGTCAGTGACTCGCTGGCAGATGTAAAGGGGTCGTGGGTTTTAAATTTTGTCGAAAATTATTTGAAAGGAACTCCAGGAGTGAGACCCACCGAGTATGGCGACCCTTTTCACAGATTTTGTTGGGACTTTTCCTGGTTTTTATACATTTGGAATTATTATTTGGGTCGGAGATGCGGGCCCGCCGCGCTTTTCACGAAAGTTTAAATGTGTTTTGTTCATGCACACACGTGATTGCAAAAAACCCCAACTATGAACAAAACAAACTAGCGAACGAATTTTATTGTCAGAGGGGGGGAAATTTGGCACGCGGCACGTCTATTTTGTGTCCTTCTAGCTCATTTTAAAAGGGGCCCCGGTGCGCAGCTTGGGAGACTTGTTTTAAAACCCAGCCCCGGCCCGTGGCAAACCCGAGCGGTTCCCGGGTTCACTGTGTAGGTAGTGGGTCCCAGAGTTAACACTCGGGGGTAATGAAAAATTTTGGTTTTAGTGTGGACGGCGACACGGGCGGACAGTTTCTTTCAAGCGTATGGCGCAGAGCCCTAATGGTTTTAAACCGTGTGAAATGACGGGTTTTCACATCTCTCGATTACCTTTTTCCTTTCTACACATTCATTCAAGTAATTTCATTCATACATTTTTAACAAAAAGGCAAAAAAAAAAACATAAGTCTAAAAAAGTAGTCGGCTCGTGGCTAATTTGGGGGCGAAGTTCGTAATGGGGGGTACCGGGGGGTGATCCCAGTGGGGCATGCCCCTTGCTTTGGGTTTCGAAGGGGTATCAAGACCCCGACCGTCCAGGTACAGGGAAAACAATGGAGTAAATTTCCCGGGAAAAAACCACAAAAAGGGGCTGCGGGGTTTGGCGAGCCCTGAAAAGGGTACGAAACTAACCAAATTGAAAAAAAGGGGGTTTAAAATTATACCAATTTAAAAAAAAAAAAAAACAGTTTTAGTAAATTAGGGGAAAGTGGGGTTTTTTAATTATTTGTGTGTGTAAGAGGCATGTAAACGGTTTTTTAATAATTTCAAATAGTTTGGATTGTGTTAAAGAATAATGTTTTTTTTCTTTTAAAACCCGGGAAAAAGGGGGTAGTAAATGAAAAGGGTGAGAACTGAGCAATGTGATTAAAAACACACCGTGGAGGGGCAAGTTCGCCTTGAATATTCGGTAGCCAGCTCCTTTTGGGACTTTTCCCGCGAAATTAGGTGTGGGGGGGAACGAACGGCAGCAAGAAGGGGCCGCAGCACCAATGGTTTTGGGAAACCCGAGAAAGCAGAAGATCAGGGCCCTTGAAGCGGTGAACAAGCGGTAGCGATGAAAATGCGGAGCGAGTGAACAAAAAGCGGTGCAAGGGAACAAGCGGTAGCAAAATGAACCAAGCGGGGAGCAAAGTGAACAAAGCGGTAGCAAGTGAAAAAATGCGGGCAAAAGAACAAGCGGTAGCAAGTGACAATGCGGAGCAAGGAAAAATGCGGTAGCAAGGAACAATGCGGAGAGAAAAGGTTTTTACGATGCGCAGAGAACGTGAGCAGAAGGGCTGGGGATTTGTTACATCTTCCCCCAGAAAAAAGGCAAAAAGGGATTGGGACAAAGGGTAGATTACTTTTATAGCAAGGGAATTAAGGCGCTGCGAGGAGTTTCCAGGGATTAGGCCCACGGTCAACATCAAGAGAAGGCGAGAGGAATACAATTTGACAGACTGGGACCCTCGGAAATTGAACTCTTCGTTTTGATGAAGAGGGAACGGCGCGCTTTTGGCTGGTCCAGAGTGCTATAAGTCGATTTTTAATTCAAATTAACAGACAATCGGCACTAGTGGGTGAGTGTCGATCACGTAGCCCCCTTTTTCTTTCCCGGACTTTACCTGGGGCCCCCTCAAGGGGGTCAAACCGAAAATCAAAGGGCATTTAAAAAGCCCCCGGCGCATAGGACCCGAACCAAAGACCTTGATCCCCAGGTGAGCGTTAGCCCCCAACCCCCGGGCACCCCAGAAGCCAGCGTGTATGAGGGGTTTTAAAGATTATGGATTTTTCAACCCGACTCTTTTTACACGGCGTTTTTTGGGGTGCTGTCGTCACGGCTTTTGGAGACACAAGGGGGGTCAAGAACCCCGGTCACCCTTCCCCCGGCCTTACGTCAGATAGGGGAATAAAGGGAGGACCATCAAATGGGGCTCGCCAGTTTTTTTTTTTTTAAACCAGAAACAGAGTTCTTAACGCTTTGGCGGGATATGGATATCGCAACCCCTTGGCCAAACCCTGATAGGTCCGTAAATTGGGAAAAAAATGTGGCTTTTTGCCTACCCCCGGGAGTGAAACCGGACCACAAGGGTTTGCACCGGGGTTTCCGAGAGTCGGTTTAACCAACACGCTTTTAGAGCCCGGCTACTCTGCGTTTAGCTATCGAAGGACAGGGCCCATTAGAATCATAAACCGTTTTGTGTACATCAAAGGGGGGTTGAGGGGATTTTAATGGTCTTTTCTCCTGGAGATCAAGGCAGACAAAGGGGGCCAAAAGGCCCCAAAGGGGGTGGTTGTCGCAAGAAATAATAGAGGACGGGGCTTTGGGTAGAGGAATAAACTTAAAAGAAACAGATCTTTACCGGGGAAAGCCAAAAACGAGAAAGGGGCGATTAATTTTAGCAAAGGGTTTTTGGTCCAGAAAAATATATTAACCAAACAGGAATTCGTGTGAACCAGATGGGGATAGGACTATGGGGAAAAAAATGTGAACACTGGTAAAAATTAGTTAAAGACCATCCCCAAAAAAGCGCCCCAAGTTTTTAAAGTAAAGATGAAGAATTAATTTGAAAAACCATTCATAGTATGTTTAAAATGAAAGATGAAGATAACATTCTATTTTTGATAAAACCCCGAACCAATATTAATCAACAAAACCCTATGGGGGCCCGAAATCTAATGAAAGTGCCCAAAACCTAAAGTTACAACCCAAAGGGGGGTGTATAAACCCGGTTCAATAGCAGGAGTACAAAAAAGTTATGACGGCAATCTTCGTCATCTGAATATCAGTAGGTTTAGGGGGTGTTCTACCCTTCCCGGTATCAGCGGAACATGTACACAAACAGCCCCAAGCAGCAGAAAAACACCCGGATGAAAAATCAAACAATAGGGTAGGTTTGTTTTTTCCCACGCACATTTTAGGTAAATGGTGGTAAGTTTGAGAAGATTGAGACTTAAAAAAACCACTCCCTAGGGGGGTGTTTCTGCCTCTCTCTTTAAAAAGGGGAGAAGACTTAACCACACGCGGACAGCCATTCCCGTAAACTGTAGAGACATCAAGGACCATCATGGGTTAGGTTTTAAGTTCTGCCCCCTTTTATTTAGGGCCCCCCTTTCCACACCCCAATAGTTCTGGCGAGGGGGACTGATTTCTAAAACGCCATGGGGTCCGGATCAGTTTTACCTTTTGGACAAGACTGGTTTCTTCTTCACCCCATCATACAGCCTTTCAGACAAAAAAGGGCATGGTTGGCCAGCCCGGGGCCCGGTCCAAGTCTGCCTTTCTCTTTAAAAGGCAGCCCCAGATCCCCAACCCGCAAACTTTCCAAAATGACAACGTATTCCATCCCCGCTGGAGGAACCAAATCATGCCCGTAAAAATTTTAAAAACTGGAAAACACATTCTAGTAAAATGGGGATTTTAAAAGAATCATGAGGCTATACTTAAGAAGCATATTTAGGCCCTACCCAAGACCCAATTTCCCCGTTGGAAAAATATTCAACTTTTCTACTGAAAAATTGGATCTGGAAGGAAAAAGGGTTTGGGAAAAAAAAAAGAAAAAAATTCTTGCTTTTTTCAACCGGCCCTAGATTGAGCGTCGAAGCGGGTTTTGTGTCTGGAGTTTGTTTTCCCCTTATTGTCGTTTTTTGTGGCGATTTACATTTCTGCCTGGGGTTTTGTTGCTTCTGTCGGGAGTGAGGTGGGGTGGGCTTGGCTTGGGCGGCGGATATCGTGTCATCGGTTTGTGGGCTGTGGGGTTTTTCCGGGCTGGTGGGGCGTGGTTGTTCAGCTGTCATGCGGCTTTTGAGGGTTTTCATTGGTTGCTGGATGTTGGCTTCAATTTGCTACTTCACGTGGGCGCCGTTCCGTTTGAGTGGGCTGCTATTCTTCGTTTTGTTGTGTACTTATGCTTTAGAGTTGAAAGATCTGCAGGGTGAGCCTCTTGGAGTTGCTTAACCTCCTTGTGTATTCGCTGCGGAAGTACGTACTTTCAGGAATTAATTTGAGGATGTAGCGGTATTGCTGCACTTCTTCTCTCGATCTCACCGGTCTTTCACGTACGCGTGGTGGATGCTGCCTTTATCTGTCTTTGTCTCTTCATTCGCGTTTTTCTATGGCTTCTATCACTCGTGTGCGTGGCTTCGAGTACACAGTGAGCTTTGTTAGCATTCTTTTGTTTGCCTCGGTTACCTTGGATTCGTTTTTGTCAGGTCTTTCTTGATGGTGGCTATCCTCGGAACAGTATACTGTTTATGGTGGTCATTTCCGTTCTTTGGACGGATAGCTGCATTCTGTTTCCTTCAACTTCTTGAGCTCGGTTAGATTTGGCCATCAATTCTGTTTTGAACTCGTCCATTTATGTATGTTCCTCCTCGCAGTCTCATGTGGGGTCTCGAGGAGATTCCTGCAGGATGCTTCTCCGGTCTATCATCTCGTCCTGTCTGGAGCTTGAGTGCAATGATTCTTGCGTTCTCTTCTCGCAGGGATTTGATTTTCGTCGCTCAGCTGTCGTCAATGACGTTGTTGTTCACAGCTGTCGGACTGGGCGCCTGATATCTTTGGTTCGGGCTTCTGGTTTGTGGTGAGGTCCTGAGTGGCGTGGTTATTCGCCATAGCTCTCGTGAATCTCTTAAGGTACGGGCAACCCATGTACAGGCGCGCTTGTGTGCAACGGAGCAGTTGGAACATATTCTGCTTGCGTTCGGCTCTTTTTAAAGTCAGGGTCCACTTTTGCTAGAGGGCATTCCCTGAATAACGTGGAGGCCGGAACAGTAAACGGCACGATGGGCTGCTGCGGCATGACAGAGGCAGAGTGCCACGCATTGTTGCAGCGAAGAGACACTGCCAAAACGTCTGTGGTGTACGGCCTCCAACGCGTTCGTTGCTGCTGCTGCCTGAGTGGGTGGAGGGTGTTGCATCGGTTCCTGCGCCACGACTGGGGACGAGCTTGCTCGGTAGAACGGGTGCGCGATAGGGACTACATCCAGGGCTGGCGGCGTCTGGGTGTGTGAGCTGGTGTCTCATCAGGGTCGTCGACGGGTTATGGCTCGTCAGTTCTGGTGCGGCGGACAGCGTGCTTCCTCCTTTTTGGCTGAGGATGGCTCTGGTTGTCCCCGGCGCGCGACCGGATCTTCGTACCAGGGCCATGGTTTCGTGTGGCTGAGCTTGGAAGTCGGGCGGCAATTGATTGCTCGGTCCCTGCAGAGTATGGCAAGGCTTGTTAGATGTATCCTGGAGAGGGACACCCAAGCGTGCTTTTACTCCGCAGTCTCGAGGACAATCGTTTAAAAAAACTGGCTTTTTTGGTGTGACGCTCTCAACAATGATGTGCTCCCCGGGCCGCTAATAACCCACCGCAGACGAATAACAATAGTGTAGTCGAGCCAAACTCAGACGAATTGTCAAGCGAGTTCCTGACCAGTTACTCAGCTATGATAAGCCTGTGCTGCGAATGGATAGTTAGCAAGCTATCGAGAGACACGTGGCTGATCGGGCGGTAAATCGAGCGAGCGAGAGAGAGCTGTGTCCGACTGGGCTGTCTGCGCTGGACTGTGATGCTGGCGCTGCTGGCCTGTGTAAGAGATTGGAATCTCCAAAGATATTCCTTAAAAAGGTGTACAGAGTATCCACATAATGACAGAGGATAATCATCCCCTATGAATAGGCCCTTAAAAAGAGGTCTCCCTACATCCAATCCAACCATCCCATTCAAGGATGCTGTTCCCCATAATACATTACAGTACAAATATAATATTATAAAACGGCACATATGGATGATATATCAGTTAGTTCTTATGTCAGCACACATATATTGCTCTCATGCTATTATCTCCTACACATGCCTATATCCTTGAACAGAAAGATAAGACCTGTAAGGATTCCAAACCATTCATTGGCACCTTTCCGTCTTTCCAGAGGATAGTATTATATTGCACTATGAGGAGCCATGAGACACATACCGCATCGGCGGGTTTTGGCGAGTGTGACTAGCAAGGACCCGCGCTCGTGGCAAGAACAGTCTTCCACAATGATGCATTGGGATTTAAGGACCCTTTCTGCAATCATTTCTTCCTTTAGTCTTATTCCCTTCCTGAAATGCCCTTTCCACACAACACGGCCCATGACATTTTGTTCCCATGAGTCCGCCTCAATACCTGTATTATTCAGGTCCCGCTTGCACACATCTTTATAACGTAGTAGAGGTCGGCCTCGACATCTTCTTCCTGTCTTTAATTCCCCATAAAGGATGCCCTTAGGGACTTTGCCATCCTCCATTCCTCATGTGTGGCCCAGCCACCTGAGTCTTTGTAGACTGAGCATGGAAAAGACTGTTGTAGTACCTGCTCTTTCCAGTACCTCAGTGTTTGTGATTTTGTCCTGCCACTTAATGCCCAATATTCTTCTTAGGCACTTTTCTTATCCTGGTTTCAGCCTTCAGCCTGCGCGCATTGTGAAGGCTGCCGTCAGATCGAGAATGAATGAAAATACCACCCTCCTTATCTCGAAAGGCGTGTGTCAAAAGAAGTGAAAAGTATATTCCAAAGAGGGTAGGAGCAAGTACACACCCCTGCTGCACTCCATTTTTTATTTAAAAAATCCTCCGATGTTACACCATCAAAGTTGATTGTACCTTTCATACCTGTGTGGAACGACTCAATAATGCTCAGTAGGGTAGGTGGACACCCAATCTTCTTCAGTGCGTTAAACAGACCGTTTCGACTAACCAAATCAAATGCCTTGGTAAGATCAATAAAAGCAACATACAGTAGTTGATTTTGTTCGCGGCATTTTTCCTGCAACAGTCGTAATAAAAATATCATATCAGTGGTAGATCGGCTCCATCGAAAGCCACACTGGGACTCGAGAACGCTAGATTCCAAGCACACCTCTAAGAATGAGCACCAGAATCAACCTGTAGTGAGTCATTTTCTCCTCATTAAGTTATGCCCGATAGATGACGTCAGTAATAAATGTAAGGCGAATGTTTTGACTGACTGAGATCACGAGATTTATGTCTTGAGTTTCATGAGAGACATCTGAAAGTCAGGTTTTATGTGAAACATGATTGTTCACGTGAACCATGAAGGTTGACTGGCAGGATTCGTGTGAAATGCGAATTATCACGGGCCAGACACGACTTTCAACGGTGGGGAATTCGTGAGAATGAAATTATCCAGAATGTTCGAGAGCATGACAGATCAGAGGGCTATATAATAGCGAAGAAAGGTTTGTGAGGCAGTCTCGTTTAGGCCAAGGGAAGGTGTGTGTGTTCGGAAGAATGTTGACGTCTGAATAGCGTGATTTCCCAATGCCTACCTGGCATAAAATAGCGGCTGACGGAAACGGTGGCCAGCTGTGAATGACTGTCGTCTGGATGGAGGGAGCTACTGTGTTTCTTTGAGTTGTGTAAATTCTACGATGTTACAAAGGTATGGTTGACTGTTTAGAGCATTGATGAGTGATATTGTCGTGTATAAACATTTACTGACTGCAACATCAGCGAGTGAAAATAAACAGTACGCGTAACTTCTGAACGTCTGCCAGCGTCCATGTTTTCTCGTTCTTGTCAGTTGGTGAATGGAAAGATGCGGTGACTCATTCAAGCCAGCAATTAATAACAATGAAGATCACTGCACAACCCACTTGAATAAAGAGTTACATATAGGCTTTTACACCCAACATGTTGTCATTTACCGTATTGGGATGGGTTGAATCATGTCCTACCCCTATATATGGAATAAAGACATGAATCTGAAGTATAAGCAGTAGGATCATCTCCTAACATCAGGTATACAAATTGAAAGATACATGAACATCTTCCACAGACATGTACTGAACAGCTACAGCACAGCTCATTTGAGAGTTGATAGATAAAGCATTTCTCTTTTAAATGCATTCATGGAAATAGACATGCACACTGATCCTTTGATCACAGCATAAATACACGAATAAACATTTCAATACTATGACATAGCAGGTAAACACTATCCTGTGTTCACAATCATTTTTGAACACTGTGTGACCCAAGCCATTTTGTTCCAGAACAGTAACTGCCGATATACAATATGAATGCGTATTAATTTCCTGACATATATTTACGTAGACATCTTACACCGTCACAAGCTGCATATTCCAGTGTTCCATTCCACATATTTAAAATGTAACAATGCATTAATATTTCCCTTAGACGAACCCCAGCTACCCTTTGCAGATATCCAGGCTGTCTGCTGTCCTTCCTCCGGTCGCCATTTTTATCACCCACTTCGCTTGGTTTTCCCAAATAACTATTATTTTTTTTACAGTTAGAAACATGTATCTACATTCTCTTACTGACACAAGCTGTAATGTTGGCAATGTAGGTGAAAAGCCTTTCTCTGCAATCTCCATCTAGAACTGCATGTCTGGCCATTTTCGGGGTCCCGGTCTCTGCCGACTTCAACTTGTGAGTCCATTTTGCATTTCTGTCTGAAGGTTTGAACAACGGATCAACATCATGGCTCAAGGGTAGTAACCCATAAGTGCTCCGTTCTACTTCTAACTCAAGCCTGAGTCCGAAGAATCTCAGCCCAGTGCACGAACTCCGTAGCACCGGTGAAGATCCTGAACTACTTTAGGTATGTTTTCAACTCAAAATTTTGCCCGCGCAGTGCTGTTGGGCAGCTTTTTTGGGGGTTTCCAACTGCCAAGTGATTGTTTACATGCGCAACAATACACACGGGCGTCCCATCTTACTGCCCAGAGACCAGAGGAAATTATTAGAAGTCAATATAAATAAAATCCCAGTCTTCACTGGGACTTGAACCCGGGAACTGTAGAACTCGAGGCAGACGCCATGCCTTGAGACCACTCAGCCACTTTTGCCGCGTCACAAACTGGGCAGCTGATTGGGGGATTTCAGTTTGTTTGACGCACTGCAGTAGTTCATTCACATCTTTCTACTGCTTTATTTTAAGTTGTTTATTTTTTTAAACACACTTTCCGACTGACTGACTGACTTTCTATCCCACCAGGACATCACACAAGCGATAAACACCCGATGACACAAAGTGCCACCATGTGGATGAGGATCGCCGTGGAGAGGTCCCAGAAACCGCGTTCAGACAATTAGCCATATTTATGGCCTGCCTATATTGCGGCCCCTGGGTGGGGCTTCAAATAACAAAAAATGTCGCCTAAAAAAGGACAAAACTGGATATCTATAAAGCACACTTTCCTCCAATTCAAAAGGCATTTCAAATCTATCCCGTGACAATGGTCACGCTAAAAAAAAAAATAGTTGTATTTCTCATAATCACTTATTGGAATTTGACGCTATCTTGAAATGTTTAACTATTGCCTTCTTCTTAAATCTGTTTGCATGTGGGTAATTTTTGTTCTTAAATATATCCTTCTAAGGGCCGCATTTTACATAATCTGTCAGTGTGTTGGAGCCATTTCTGGGTCCATGTTGTTAAGGGAGGTTAGTCATCCGCATCTGATTGGTAATCTTGGAGTGATTTCCCCTGGGCTGAAAATTACGATTGGGCAGGTAACACGGATTTTAATTTGTGCTGCATAAACACGTCACTAAGGCAGACAAACAGAGAAACACACACTGGGTGACAAGCAGAGAAACACACTCTGGGTGACAAGCAGAGAAACACACTCTGGGTGACAAACAGAGAAACACACACTGGGTGACAAACAGAGAAACACACACTGGGTGACAAGCAGAGAAACACACTCTGGGTGACAAGCAGAGAAACACACTCTAGGTGACAAACAGAGAAACACACACTGGGTGACAAACAGAGAAACACACTCTGGGTGACAAACAGAGAAACACACACTGGGTGACAAGCAGAGAAACACACTCTGGGTGACAAGCAGAGAAACACACTCTGGGTGACAAACAGAGAAACACACTCTGGGTGACAAACAGAGAAACACACTCTGGGTGACAAACAGAGAAACATACTCTGGGTGACAGACAGACACAATCTGGGTGACAAACAGAGAAACACACACTGGGTGACAAACAGAGAAACACACTCTGGGTGACAAACAGAGAAACACACTAAGAGTGACAAACAGAGAAACACACTAAGAGTGACAAACAGAGAAACGCACTCTGGGTGATAAACAGAGAAACACACTTTGGGTGACAAACAGAGAAACACACTAAGAGTGACAAACAGAGAAACACACTCTGGGTGATAAACAAAGAAACACACACTGGGTGACAAACAGGTAAACAAATAATTAAATAGATAGCCATACATACTTACAGACAGATGAATATACATACAGCCAGCAGATTGACAGATAGCAGACAGACAAATGGACTTACTGAGAAATAGACATATTGACATACAGACAGATATACAGGCAGGCAGGAAAGCAGACAGACAGACAGACAGACATATGAATAGACAGAACTTTATTTTGTAGACAGGTAGATGGATGGGTGGATGGATGCAGGGATGGATAGACTGAAAAATACAGACAGCGAGAGAAGGAGAGAGACTGCAAATACACACGAAGAGAGAGAGAGAGAGAGAGAGAGAGAGAGAGATGAACGAAGCGATGTAGTCTTGTAAACACATTCACACACACACACACACACATACACAGAGGAAGAAAGAGAGAAAGAAAGAAAGAAAGAGAGAGAGAGAGAGAGATAGAGTAATTAAAAGACACATGCTGCTCCTCAGGTTCTGTGCACGGAATTCATCATCACAACCTTTCTACTGATGGTCGTGGTGGCAACGTCGGACAAGAGAAGACACAACGCCCAAGTGTCGGCCCCTCTCATCGTGGGTCTGACGATTGTTGTCAACACACTGATCGCTGTAAGTGCTTCCTCTGTATGGGTTCCGTGTTCAAGGCAGGCCTAACATGGCTTACACATGTACCGTAGTGGCAGGGATACAGCAGCCAGATTCCTTGAGGGCCCCTCCCCCCCCACACACACATACACACATGCACACTAGCGTGGGGATACAGAAACCAGAGTCCTTGAGCCCCCCCCCCCCCCAAACACACACACACATGCACACTAGCGGTGGGGTTACAGAAACCAGAGTCCTTGAGCTCCCCCCCCCCCCAAACACACACACACATGCACACTAGCGGTGGGGATACATAAACCAGAGTCCTTGAGCTCCCCCCCCGTTTTCCCCCTTTCTTCTTCCCCATTTCCTGGAAGGACGATAAGTTGCCTTTATCCCATGATTAAAGAAGCTCTCTCTTTTTTTTTTTCAAGTTTGCTTCTATACAGATCATATAAACTCACTTTTTCTGTTTTACAGTAGACCAAGGCATCCGTTCTCTCTGAATGCCAACATTGTCAGTACACTTACGCCAGTCGTGAGCATGTGTAGTATAGACATCATGAGAATAGACACGATAAAATACCTGGCTATGACAAATCGCAGATGCTTGTTATATTTGAACAAAAAAGACATAAACAATAGATTGCACAATTTATTGCCTGGCATATTTCGCTGTATCTTGTCAGGTGCACACTACAGTAACAATTACATAAATAAAGCAAATAAGTTAATCCTTTATAACTGAAGTACAATTTCAACAACGATTAAACATGACTGCCTGTTTTTACCAGGGCAGACGTAAAGACAGAACCATCTCTTTCTGAATACAGAGTTCCGGGCGCAGGTGACGAATCGCGGAAGCCTCGAGAAATCTTAGCGTTCTGCTTGTTATATAAATATCGCGTAAACCGGGTCATACTTAGCGCCAGGAAAGATCTGATAGCACTAAAAGTGTCGGCTTAAGAAGATATTGAACAAATTTAAATTTTCCGTCTCAATCAGGGGCTTGTGTTAAGCTTCATTGACTAATATCTTATGCAATAAATCGCTCTTATTTAATGTCAGAAAGAGGATGCTAAAATGTTACATAGGACCTGTTCTGCTGTATGGCAGCGAATCCTGGAATGACACTGAACAAATTAAGAACAATTTGGAAGCAGCAGAGATGTGGTTTCTGAGACAAATGTTACAAATACCTTGGACGGCTAGAGTAACTAACAACGATTGCTTGAAAGAAGCTAATGAAAGTAGATCTCTATATACAACGATAAGAAAGAGACAAACACTGTTCTTTGGTCACATAATGAGAAGAAAGGCATTGGAGAACATCATGACAACTAAAAAGGCCAGTGAAAAAACGGGTAGAGGCAGACCCACAGAGATGATGCTGGATGGGCTAAAACGATGGCATGGCGGGATATCATCAAGAAAGCTGTTCCAGACAACCAAGGATCGGGACCTGTGGAGACGCATGAGAGCCTACGCCAGTTGGCAGGGCACATGATGATGATGATGATGACGTCATTGACTATGGTCTGGGCCATCTTCTTGTTCTTGTTCTTGTTCTTGTTCTTCTTCTTCTTCTTCTTCTTCTTCTTCTTCTTCTTCTTCTTCTTCTTCTTCTTCTTCTTCTTCTTCTTCTTCTTCTTCTTCTTCTTCTTCTTCTTCTTCTTCTTCTTCTTCTTCTTCTTCTTCTTCTTCTTCTTCTTCTTCTTCTTCTTCTTTCTTCTTCTTCTTCTTCTTCTTCTTCTTCTTCTTCTTCTTCTTCTTCTTCTTCTTCTTCTTCTTCTTCTTCTTCTTCTTCTTCTTCTTCTTCTTCTTCTTCTTCATCTTCTTCTTCTTCTTCTTCTTCTTCTTCTTCTTCTTCTTCTTCTTCTTCTTCTTCTTCTTCTTCTTCTTCTTCTTCTTCTTCTTCTTCTTCTTCTTCTTCTTCTTCTTCTTCTTCTTCTCATCATTATTATTATTAAAATTATCAACTGTCTGTCTGTCGTCTATCTCTGTCCGTCTGTCTAAGCCTGTTTGTCAGCCTGCCTATCTGTTTGTCCGTCTGTCTACATACCTGTCAGTCTGTCTGTCTGTCTGACTGCCTTGCTGTCTATGTACCAGAAGTAAAAATAAATAGACATATTCCTTGTTGACTTAGCCACATAATTCAGCCAGAACAAGAGCAAAGACCTTATCCGTGAGTTAGTTGATCGGGTAGATGGCCAGATATGCTAATTAACGATTGTCGGCACTGATCATAGTATTTTTTTTTTTTTAAATAATTCGTCTTTGTTTTTTTCTGCTTTCTCTCCACTCCATTTTAGAATAAAATATCTGGGTCATGCATGAACCCGGCCAGAGCTTTGGGCCCTGCCGTTGTTAGGGGCGAGTTCGCTAACTTGTGGGTGAGTACACGTGGCTCTCGTTGACTGGGCTTCTTCTTACAGGTACATAGTAAATCTGGTAGGAAATAGAGAATAGATGTAGGAAAAAGAGAATAGATACATTAACTAGAGAACAGATATAGGAAAAAGAGAATAGATACATAAACTAGAGAACAGATATAGGAAAAAGAGAATAGATACATAAACTAGAGAACAGATATAGGAAAAAGAGAATAGATACATAAACTAGAGAACAGATATAGGAAAAAGAGAATAGATACATAAACTAGAGAACAGATATAGGAAAAAGAGAATAGATACATAAACTAGAGAATAGATGTAGGAAAAAGAGAATAGATACATAAACTAGAGAACAGATATAGGAAAAAGAGAATAGATACATGAACTAGAGAACAGATATAGGAAAAAGAGAATAGATACATAAACTAGAGAATAGATGTAGGAAAAAGAGAATAGATACATAAACTAGAGAACAGATATAGGAAAAAGAGAATAGATACATAAACTAGAGAACAGATATAGGAAAAAGAGAATAGATACATAAACTAGAGAACAGATAAAGGAAAAAGAGAATAGATACATAAACTAGAGAACAGATGTATGAAACAGAGAATAGATACATAAACTAGAGAACAGATGTAGGAAAAAGAGAATAGATACATAAACTAGAGAACAGATATAGGAAAAAGAGAATAGATACATAAACTAGAGAACAGATATAGGAAAAAGAGAATAGATACATAAACTAGAGAACAGATATAGGAAATAGAGAAGAGTCAGTCAGCAGTATGTCCTTGGCTGAATCTTGCTCCCATAACTACCCTCCGGAAGTCTTCTCGATCACAAGCAAGATGTCGCAGATTCGATACACCCATCTGGAGATCATCCGCCACATAAATAGAGAACAGATGTAGAAAATAAATTATAGGTATAGGAAATAGAGAACATATATAGAAAATATTCAGTAGATATAGGAAATGGATTCTATGTGAAGAAAATAGAGAATACTTATAGGAAATAGAGAAAGGATATAGGAAATAGAGAATAAATACAGGAAATAGAGAAAATGTATCGAAAATACATAGATATAGAAAATAGGAAATAGATGAAGGAAATAGAGAATATGTATAGAAAATAGAGAATAGTTATAGGAAATGGAGTACTTACATAGGAAAAAAAGAATAGATATAGGAAGCAGAGAATAGGTGTAGGAAATAAAGAACGGATGTAGGAAATAGAGAATAGATATAGGAAGTATAAAACATATATGGGAAATGCATGTGCGTGTGTGTGTATATTTATATATATTTATGGGAAATAGATATAGGAAATAGAGAATAGATATAGGAAAAAGAGAATAGATGCAGGAAATAGAGAATAGAAACAACTATTAATGGATAAGTTGTCAGAAGTGACACACACCCGACATTGTTCTATCTTTGTTGCTTACTATCTCCTTCCGCCTCACTCCCCATTATCTCCGTCTCTCTCTCTCTCTCTCTCTCTCTCTTTCTCTCGCTCCCTCCCCCTCTCTCTCTCTCTGTCTCTCTCTCTCTCTTTCTCTCGCCCCCCCCTCTCTCTCTCTCTCACTCGCTCGCTCGCGCTTTGTGTCTCTGTTTTCTTGGTTGTACACATGCCTGGTAATGTACTCACTGTGTACCATCGAGTCCAAAAGTGGTTGCCGTTTCCAGGCATGGCTACAGGGCACCAGGTGCTCGCTGCCTTTTGAGTATATTAACATGGTGAAGCCTCAGTTTCTGCTCCGGTGAGACTTTTGTACTACCATCAGGACACCACGACCCAGTTTGTAGAAGAAAAAAAACAATAACAACACTCACCTCCAAAATGGAACCCTTGCAATCGAGAATCATAAAAAGAATTGTGAAACAGATTCACTACCCTCCAAGTCACAGATCCTCATGTAATTAGTTGGGTGAAGTAAAGTAAACGACCCTTTTCCATACCTTCAGGCATACTAGGCATGTAGGGCTCAACCTATATTTTTACAGATCAATCGTCACTCGGTGGCTTATGTGGTCCATATCCCGCCGGCCTTCTTTACTTCCGAGAACTTTACATTGTACCCATTCAAAACTGAGTCGACCTGGAAGCCAGGACCTTTAAAAAAGGTCAGGGCCTGAACCCACGACCTTCAGATGCACAGGCAAGCATCTAGCTGCTCCCACTTAAATGGCTAGTACACAATTAGAGGCAGCGGAAAGTTAGTAAATAGCGTCATAATTACGTGTATCAGTGTTCACAGAAACTAGTGTCAGTTGTGAATAATCCTTGTAACTGTCTGGCTGCTTCTTTATCTATGTGTGCTGGTGTGAATAATCCTTGTAACTGTCTGGCTGCTTCTTTATCTATGTGTGCTGGTGTGAATCATCCTTGTAACTGTCTGGCTGCTTCTTTATCTATGTGTGCTGGTGTGAATAATCCTTGTAACTGTCTGACTGCTTCTTTATCTATGTGTGCTGGTGTGAATAATCCTTGTAACTGTCTGACTGCTTCTTTATCTATGTGTACTGGTGTGAATAATCCTTGTAACTGGCTAACTGCTTCTTTATCTATGTGTGCTGGTGTGAATAATCCTTGTAACTGTCTGACTGTTTCTTTATCTATGTGTACTGGTGTGAATAATCCTTTTAACTGTCTGACTGTTTCTTTATCTATGTGTGCTGGTGTGAATAATCCTTTTAACTGCCTGACTGCTTCTTTATGTGTGCTGGTGTGAAAAATCCTTGTAACTGTCTGACTGCTTCTTCATCTATGTGTGCTGGTGTGAATAATCCTTTTAACTGTCTGACTGATTCCTTATCTACGTGTGCTGGTGGGAATAATCCTTGTAACTGTCTCACTGTTTCTTTATCTATGTGTGCTGGTGTGAATAATCCTTGTAACTGACTGCTTCTTTATCTATGTGTGCTGGTGTGAATCATCATTGTAACTGTCTGTCTGTTTCTTCATCTATCTTTGCTGCTGTAGGTCTACTGGGTGGGTCCCTGCTGTGGGGCGCTCGTTGGTGCCCACTTGTACCACTGGATCTTATCCCCACAGACCATCCTGGAGACAACACATGACTGCTGCGTTGCCAGGAGTCTGGACAGCAAAATTGACGCCACGCCTGGATTAGAGCAGCTGTTTTCTGAATCGTTACCAGAGACTCATTTATAAAATAGTCCAGTGATTTCCAAACTGTGCCGCGCGGCGCCCCGGGGAGCCGAGACCTCTTCACAGGAGCACCGCGAAATTTTGTAAAACTTTCATAATTAATTTAACTTAAACACGAATAGTCATACTTTTACCTAGGTGTAGGAAGCGCGTTTAGGGCGCGTGGAAAATTTTAAATTGAAAAATAGGCGCTGCGACCAACAACAGTTTGGGAAAGACTGGTATAGTCGAATAGACCAGTGATTCTCAACCTTCTTACTGCAGCGACTCTTTAATACAGGTGCCCAAGCTGTGGCGACCCTCAGGCATATAATTATTTCCGTTGCTACTTCATAACTTTAATGGAAATGTGTTTTGAGATGTTCTTTGGCGACCCCTGTGAAAGGGTTTTTTGACCCCAAAAAAAGGGATCGCGACCTATAGGTTGAGAACTGTTGGAATAAACCATTTCATGGGGAAAAAAGGGCAAACTAATCTTGTTTTTGTTGTATGTATTCTCGTCGTTTTCTGCTGTTTGAACAACCAAGTTACTTGAGACCAAGTCACCAGAGACCAAGTCACCAGAGACCAAGTCACCAGAGACCAAGTCACCTGAGACTAAGTCATCTGAGACCAAGTCACCTGAGACCAAGTCACCAGAGACCAAGTCACCAGAGACCAAGTCACCAGAGACCAAGTCACCAGACACCAAGTCATCAGAGACCAAGTCACCAGAGACGAAGTCACCAGACACCATTTTTCAGTTTGCAATTTTACATTATACACTGTGTAATGGGGGATATTTTCACCCTGACTGGGAAGGTTGGGGGGAAAGCCCCAAGCTAACAGTAATACCGAGAGAAGCCAGATACTCGGATTAACCGAGGTTTTCAAGATAGGGGACGACATCGAGTTATCACGTGGAACCCAAGGACAACCACGTGTTGCCACGTGGAACGAAACTGGGTATATAATCAGACCCCAGTCTGATCAGACAGTATGTTTTGACCGTCAGAACGAGAGGACGTGAGAGTGTTCGTGAGAGAGAGAACGTGAAACTGATTGTTGCAAGTGGAAGACCAGACGACAATATCCATCGAAGCCAAGTCCAGCCAAGCCAAGTTGTGTGAAGCTTGAGGCAATGATCAGATCCATCTATGCGGCGATGTGGAATTGAAGACGTAGAACCCTTGCTCGAGAATGTGTGAGGAGTCAGCGTGTTGGCGTCTGAACAATGTGGTGTGTGAAAGCTGTTGATTAGGACATGGACGGGACAATATATGTAAGTGATTAGATGTCAATAAACTGTATTGTACTTTAGAGTCGGTGTCGGCTTGTCACAGTTATGTCATCTGAATGTGAGTAATATCATCAACTAAACACATCAATTTCTAGAAGACGAGTAGTGAAAGCACAGCTTATAAAAAGCAAGACTTATTGCAAGTAGAAAATGCGGCTTATTGCACACTGAACAAACAGTCTTTTCTTTGTAGTCGGAGCGCATCTGTCTGAAAGTCAAGGGCTCAATAAACTACACACAATTAGCTAGTTTTATAAAACTGATGAGCACGTAAAACTTAAGTCCTGGAACAAAGCCGAAGTCCAGAAATGGATATACAACTTCCGGGGTCCCATTCTTGTAAGAAAAACAAAAATAGACCCACTATTTCCCTCACAAGCATGTCGTAGAAGGCGAAGTTTCCTTTGAAGTCGGAGTCCATTTACCTGAGAGACCATGAAACAACAGTCTGCATACAAATAAGTCAGATCTGTGAAACGGATTTACACCTAAGTTCTGGAAGAGAACTTGGGTCAAGAACTGGACGACCAAACACACCTTTCCGCACCGACTTTACAACCCGTCAACGCAAAAAAGAAGGGGAAGACGTACAACGAGGACTTCCCATCGGGATTTGATCCAGTGAATGAAAACAACCCACTGCCTTCTCTAATAATACCTAACAACTGAATCACGATATATTTTGGCTGAGTCCCCTCGAAAATAGGTTACTTGAAGCGTTTCCATGTTGCATTGTGCTTACAAACTTCTGTGTTCTGATTGTATTCGTATTACAAATCGACAAGCGGATATTATAAAGGGGATATACAAGATTTTCATACTTTGTTGTTAGGTTACAGCAATTTTAATTTTAATTCACTGGAGACAGTCGTGTTGTGATGTGTGTGTCAGTGTCACTGTTTCTAGTCTGTAGTTCGGAGTTTGGGGAACTAGCTGTTTATTACTTTTCTACTTTAAATGTAGAAATCTTACAAATTGGCTTTTGCTTTGCTTTGCGAACACTGGCTGTAAACTCTTGTGGAAACTTCCTGATGTTTATCCACTTCGTATGCATATTTGTTACCAAAAAATTCGCAATGATAAGAAATTGATTGCATCCAACAAGATGAAACTGGACAAATTTGTTTGTGCTGTTTATACCTTGAGGATACATATTTAGTAGTGCTATAAGTACTGTTAAGAAAACTACTCTGGGTGAAAAAAAGTATTGCACGTATCAATTTCATACTGAATGTGCTTGTTTACTAATTATTAAATAACAGTATAATTATATGTTGTAGTAGTCTACTACTAATAATAATAACCATCAATAATTTATATTCATGTTGTGTATGATATGTGTATGTTTCACAGCAGTATTTTTATGCGCTAAATTTGATAAAGTACAAATGTCACCCTTCCCCCACCCCCGCTCCTCTGATGCAACAATACCCTCTCAGAATCAAAGAGTTAGCAAAGATATTTCTTTACTTTTGCTGGAACAACTTTTAGTTATAACGAAACGTTATTGATGTTTATGTTCATGTTGACTGTAGCAAAAGCATTTTTGTTTGTCTGTAAGAGCCTTTATTGTTATATTTAATTGGCACACTTATTTACCTTGAAAATGACGTATAGTTCTATAACATATGTCAAAAATTTATGAAACTGTAGTTTAATTTGTGTATACATAGATAAAAACTGTGGACGCAGAGGGACTAAATTCTTGCACAAGAACGGAAATCCTCGTTGACCTGTAAGGCCTATAAATAGAGAAGGCCGTGAATTCAACAAACACTCGAATAAATTTTCACCGCCCTGTCCAGAAACAGAGTCAGCCGAGTGTGTAAATGATAAATAAGACGCTCAGCTCTCTACTAATGTCTTCTTGCTGGATACGCTCCAGTGCATGTCCTACAAGACTGCACTCTCCTGAAAGAGCCGCAAAGCAACACGTGGCCACGCTCAGTAGACCTCACAACAAAAGCTTTTAGTGGCAACTTTAAAGACCCTGAGCTGACATCCGAGTTTATGGACGATAGTTGATTAGGCGTGTGACCAGAGATCTCTGAAGAAGAAGCAGAAAACCTATTCTTCTTTTCTAAACACGTCTGTGCCCTTCTAACCATGTCATTTACCATCTACTGTCCTTCTACCCATGTCGTTAACCATATACCGCCCTTCTACACATGTTATTTTCCATATACAGCCCTTCTACCCATGTCATTTACCATCTACCGCACTTCTAACCATGTCATTTACCATCTACTACGTTTCTACCCATGTCATTCACCACCTACCGCCCTTCTACCCATGTCATTTACCATCTATCGCCCTTTTATCCACGTCATTTACTATCTACCGGCCTTCTACCCATGTCAGTTACCACCTACCGGTCTTCTACCCATGTCAGTTACCACCTACCGGCCTTCTAAACATGTCATTTACTATCTACCGCCCTTCTACCCATGTATTTACCATCTACTGGCCTTCTAACCATGTCATTTACCATCTACCGACCTCCCACCCATGTCATTTACCATATATCTGCCTTCTACACATGTCATTTACCAACCACCGCCCTACTACCCATGTCATTTAACATATACCGCCCTTCTACCCATGTCACATACCATCTGCCGCCCTTCTATCCATGTTATTTACCATATACAGCCTTGCATGTCAATTACTATCTACGGCCCTTCTATCCTTGTCATTTACAATCTACCGCACTTCTAACCATGTCATTTACCATCTACCGCCCTTGTACCCATGTCATTTACCATCTACCGCCCTTGTACCCATGTCATTTACCATCTACCGCCCCTCTACTCATGTCATTAACCATCTACCGCCCCTCTACTCATGTCATTTACCATATACCACCCTTCTACCCAAGTCATTTACCATCTACTGGCCTTCTACCCATGTCATTTACCATCTACTGGCCTTATACCCATGTCATTTACCATATACCGCCCTCTTACCCATGTCATTTACCATCTACTGGCCTTATACCCATGTCATTTACCATCTACCGCCCTCCTACCTATGTCATTTACCATCTACTGGCCTTCTACCCATGTCATTTACCATATACCGCCCTTCTACCCATGTTATTTAATTCTTCTTTCTTCTTCGCGTTCACCAGCTGTAAACTCTGGCGGAAAGTTTTGGTTGTTCATCCACTTTTGGATTGCAGTTCTGTTCCAGAACCTGAGTGTTGCGTGACCATCCGTTTTACAGAGCTGACTATTTTGTATGCAGACTGCTGGTTCCTTGCCTCTCAGTCAGATGCACTCCGACTTGAAAGGAAGCTCCCAATTAGTCGACTCCTACGACATACTTTTGGGTAGGCAGTGGGCCTATTAAATTGTCTAAATGCGTGTCATATTCAGTGGCAGCGCCTTTTCCTCACCTCTTGAATCACTTGATTATGTCTCGTCTTTAGAAATGCATACTATGAAGTAATCCGATCGTTATCTGATTTTTCCCAGGTTAGTTTCACTGTGTAGCGATAGAGTCTGCTCTGTACATTTCAGTGGAACAGATTCATTCTCTGGGCTCCATTATTTTTCTTTACAATAATTAGCCAGAAAGACATACGAGATTGATAAACAGCTAGATTCTTTAGAGATTTAGTAGGTCAGTAGTTAGGCAGACAGATTGAAAAACAAACGAGATAGATAAACAGACAGATAGAGTCAATTTTGGGCATTTGAAATAAGAACATGCAGTGTTGAAATAAGAACATACAGTGTTGAAATAAGAACATACAGTGTTGATATAAGAACATACAGTGTTGAAATAAGAACATACAGTGTTGAAATAAGAACATACAGTGTTGAAATAAGAACATGCAGTGTTGAAATAAGAACATGCAGTGTTGAAATAAGAACATGCAGTGTTGAAATAAGAACATGCAGTGTTAAAATAGAACAAGCAGTGTTGAAATAAGAACATGCAGTGTGTGTCTTGTAGAAGATAGAGCCCACTGTTTGCACTGACGCCTGTTGTCATTCCACAACACCTGAGAGCAGGTGTATTCAACGGCAACATGCGCTGAATCGTTTTTAAAAACATTAGAAAAAGCTGTAAGCCTCTCTCTCTCACTCATTCACTCACTCACTCACTCACTCACTCACTCACTCACTCACTCACTTACTCACTCACTCACTCACTCACTCACTCACTCACTCACTCACTCACTCACTCACTCATTCACTTACTCACTCATTCAATTACTCACACACGCACACACACACGTACGCATGCTCGCGCACGGACGCAAGCACGCCCGCGCGTGCACACACCAACACACACCACATACACATTTATACACGTCCTGCCCACCCCTCTGCTGCAGATGCTACCATTGCTGCTGCTACTACTCGTGCTACTTTAAAAAAAAGCTAAATAATTTCACTCCGATCTTGGGAATCATTCATTGGCATCTTTCCTTCTTTCCAGACGATAGTGTTATATTGCGCTATGAGGAGGCATGGGGCTCACAGCCCATGGCTATGGCGAGTGTGACTAGCTAGACCCGCCGGAGTCAAGAAAAGTATTCCACAATGATAGCATGGGATTTCAGGACCATTGATAACAACCCTCCTCTCCATAGAACTAAGCCTAGGCAGTATTGTAGAGACCATATGTTGCCCATGCATCATGATCCTTCCTTCGACCTGCCTTGTTTACTCCAAAAGAAAGGTAAAACCGGTACGTTTGGAACGAGGCAGGTTGCAGAAGCTGACGGATCAGAAGAGCAGTGCTCTGTCTGTCCGCCTGTCACAGCTTCCCTCCTAGACCAGCTGCCAGCCAAGGCGAAGGGCCTGGCCTGCCCTGTCATAACACAAAGTTTTCAGGTTGCATTTCCTCTTCCTAGGATAAGGCTAGTATCCTCCCCAATGCGTTCCTCCGCCCGAAGCCGTTGGCACAATATGGGAAGTTGGGTTAGTATACGCCGCCCAATATTAGGCGTATCAGAAGACAGGTGGTACTGTTATACGGTAGCTCAGTCATATCTGACCAAGACCTGAAAGAAGAAGAAGAAGAAGAAGAAGAAGAAGAAGAAGAAGAAGAAGAAAAGGAATAAGAAGAAGAAGAGGAGGAGGGGGAGAAGGAGAAACAGAAGAAGAAGAAGAAGAAGAAGAAGAGGAGGAGGAAAAAGAAGAAGAATGTCTGTATTCATTACTTCGATGTTTTTTTTTTTTTTTTCAGACTGAAGCACGATACTTAGAATTTCTTTAGCCCTTCAATTCTCTCAGTCTACAAGAGAGCGGAAAAAATCGAACATTACGAAAGACAAAAACCACTTCTCGTTTTGGAGGCTCTAGTTGCACGCATTTCTAGCCACATACAAGAAGCTAACAGCAAATCAAACACATATTTTCCACATGTTTCTTCCCCTTCAACTGCAGGAGGTATTGAATTCAGAATATTCAGCAAACAAGACATTAAAGTGGCTGTGTGGTGTTTTATTAGCCGATCAATACAGACAAGCAAACACATCCATGCGTATGAAGCATGATTAAATCTTGGCAGAGCTGGATGTTAGCACGTTTCGATGAAAATAATAACAAAGTGAGCGATTTAGGAACAAATGCACACACGCAAACACATAATAATAATCATTGTCACTATCATCATCATTATCGTCGTCATCATCGCCAGCAATTTCAAGTCCAAAGTTCTTTGCAGAACGTCGCTCATACCATGCCAATGTGATGAAAATAATCATAAAGTGAGCGATTTAGGGACAAATGCACACAAGCAAACACACAATAATAATCATTGTCACTAACATCATCGTCGTCATCATCACTAGCAATTTCAAGTCCAAAGTTCTTTGCAGAACGTCTCTCATATCACAGCATATTGGAGAGAGAAAAAAAACTTGCTCGCCTGTGAACTTTCCCAACTCGTGACCTTTTATGTCAAAGGTGTCCTTGGCATCTGATGTCAAAGGTCGTGCTAATCGTCATCTGACTCTTCTGGCAGGAAATATGCCCCTGCACCGGCTATTAGACATAAGAGTTTTATTATGCAACATAACACAAGAATGGACTGTTTAAACTTCCTGCATTATCCCTCTAATACAGTGGTTCTCAACCTGTGAGTCCTGACCCTTTTGTGGTTCGAACGACCCTTTCACAGGGGTCGGCAAAGACCATCGGAAAAAACATATTCCCTGAAGTTAAAAAAGGACTGTATGTTTTAGGGGTCGCCACAACACAAGGAACAGTATTAAAGTGTCGACAGAACACAAGGAACAGTATTAAAGTGTCGCCAGAAGACAAGGAACAGTATTAAAGTGTCGCCGGAACATAAGGAACAGTATTAAAGGGTCGCCAGAACACAAGGAACAGTATTAAAGGGTCGCCAGAACACAAGGAACAGTATTAAAGTGTCGCCGGAACACAAGGAACAGTATTAAAGTGTTGCCAGAACACAAGGAACAGTATTAAAGGGTCGCCAGAACACAAGGAACAGTATTAAAGTGTCGCCAGAACACAAGGAACAGTATTAAAGGGTCGCCAGAACACAAGGAACAATATTAAAGGGTCGCCAGAACACAAGGAACAGTATTAAATGGTCGCCAGAACACAAGGAACAGTATTAAAGTGTTGCCAGAACACAAGGAACAGTATTAAAGTGTTGCCAGAACACAAGGAACAGTATTAAAGTGTTGCCAGAACACAAGGAACAGTATTAAAGTGTCGCTGGAACACAAGGAACAGTATTAAAGTGCACAAGGAACAGTATTAAAGTGTCGCTGGAACACAAGGAACAGTATTAAAGTGTTGCTGGAACACAAGGAACAGTATTAAAGTGTCGCTGGAACACAAGGAACAGTATTAAAGTGTCGCTGGAACACAAGGAACAGTATTAAAGTGTCGCTGGAACACAAGGAACAGTATTAAAGTGTCGCTGGAACACAAGGAACAGTATTAAAGTGTCGCCAGAACACAAGGAACAGTATTAAAGGGTCGCCAGAACACAAGGAACAGTATTAAAGTATCGCCAGAACACAAGGAACAGTATTAAAGTGTCGCCAGAACACAAGGAACAGTATTAAAGTGTCGCCAGAACACAAGGAACAGTATTAAAAGTCGTCGCCGCCGGAACACAAGAACAGTATTAAAGTGTCGCCAGAACACAAGGAACAGTATTAAAGTGTCGCCATAACACAAGGAACAGTATTAAAGTGTCGCCATAACACAAGGAACAGTATTAAAGTGTCGCCATAACACAAGGAACAGTATTAAAGTGTCGCCAGAACACAAGGAACAGTATTAAAGTGTCGCCATAACACAAGGAACAGTATTAAAGTGTCGCCATAACACAAGGAACAGTATTAAAGGGTCGCCAGAACACAAGGAACAGTATTAAAGTGTCGCCGGAACACAAGGAACAATATTAAAGTGTCGCTGGAACACAAGGAACAGTATTAAAGTGTCGCCAGAACACAAGGAACAGCATTAAAGGGTCGCCAGAACACAAGGAACAGCAATTAAGGATCGCCAGAACACAAGGAACAATATTAAAGGGTCGCTGTATTTGAAAGGTTGAGAGCCACTGCTCTAATAGGAGAGGAAGAGGATGTCGAATAGGCTGACACTTGACAGCATCATCACCATCCTTATCATCAAAGTTCTATAACACAATTTGTCGGCTGGTCACCAGCTACTGTTGACTGATCAGTTACCTCTACCTCTATCGGTGAGGGTCAATGGATTTGATGTTTGCATGTTTGATGTCTGCCCATTGAGTGACATTCTGTATTCAGGTACTTTAGGTCTGCCCATTGAGTGACATTCTTTATTCAGGTGTTTGAAGTCTGCTCATTGAGTGACATTCTGTATTCAGTTGTTTCTAGGTTTGCCACCTTCTGCTCTTCTCCTCTACAGAGCCCTTTAGAATCATTTTAAGAGATCGGTAGCTCTGGATGCTCACCGTTTACGAGGCTACATTTCAAACAGAGAAAACTCAATCACACAAGAATGTTCATAGCATTATTTGACTTTACAATGTGTTTCGTTGTCTGCGGCACGGAGTTTGTGCATTGTCCTGATAATTTCTTTGTTAAATCCAATTAAGAGATGGATTTTTCAGCTGAAATGATGAAGAAAGATTCTCAGAATATCACTGACACACACACACAAATCACTGACATCCTAAAATATCTGAACTACAAGGACGATTGGCTAACAAACGATGTCTTGTTTCGCAAACTGAAATTGTGTAGGTCATTTCAAGCGCCTTGGTGGATGGAAAAGAACAGTTGCAGAAGCCATGGCGCCAGGAAAGAGAAGAAACAGTTGATTAGCTTTTCAGACAGGTACATGCTATAAGGTGGGCTCCGTGATATGGCATCAGCCGCGAGTGCTGGAAGTCCCGGGTTAAAACGCCGGTGAAGGATGAGATGTTTTCACGTGGACTTCTAGTAATTTCCCCTGGTCTCTGGGTAGTAAGACCGGACGCCGAAGTGTATTGTTGTGCACGTAAAAATACATTGGCAGTTGGAAATCGAAAATGAGTAGCCTAACGGCGCAGCCTAGGAATATTTTGGAATTAAAATCTACCCAAAGTGTTTTCAGAAACCTCACCGGAGCAATGGAGTTCGTGCACTGCGATTAGATTATTCGGACTCAGGCTTGAGTTTTAAGTAGATCGGAATAGGTATGGGTTACACCCGTGTGTCATGATGTTCAACCGTTGAATAAACCTAAACTTTAAACCAGATATAAGTAGTTTCTTGGGTAGGAAAGTTCACATGACGGGAGAGCTGGAGAGGGACCGAGTTACTTTCAGGCAGACAGTGATGAGAGCGACGTTCTGCAAGGAGCCGCTACATGATGAATTTAAGAAAGAGGAAAAACGCGTGCAACGAAATTAATTCTTTTCAAACGGCATGGGCTGTCTTCTGTAGTCAAAAAAAAAACTATTGGTAACATCTGGGTGTGTGCACGGACGCGTTAGCTACAGCAGAAGTAAGTAGCGATAGTATTTAACCAAATTAGCCAGCAAGCCGTGTAAGTCACCCAGGTGTTGTTCTGCACGATGTTTTGTGGTCGAGGCTCTCACGAACGAACACAGAAGGGGAATCAATACATGGCCCAGTCTGTATATTCAACCATCAAGGGCCTTTCATGTGGAGGTTATAGTCGGGCTGACCTAGGGATTATTTTGTCTCCTGTTCTTGTAAGCAAATAATTTAATTCACTTTAACTAAATCACATTTCAGGTAAGTTGTAAAATTAACTCTGATCATGACATTATTATTATTGTTATAAGTTTGTGTGTGCAATTTTTTTTTTCAAAACGAATTTTTAAAAATTGATTTGATCCAAACTATTAGATTGCTATAATGTGTGGCAGGCGCGCCGAGACCAAACAATCATTGTGAGCCTCAAAACCCTTTATAATTTTCTAAGGATATAAATCAAGGGGGTTTAAACATTGTTTAAGAGTGAAATAATAACAAATATTATTATTATTTGCTGAATGGCAGTTACAATGAAAATTTGATTCGAAATAATATAAAATGTATAAACACATACTTCAAGAAAACGTCTTTATGGGGTGGGGAGAGGGGGAGGGATAACCACTTCAGCCTCTCATCTGGTGTGGCAAAAATAATCATATATTCAAAAATTATATAAAATGTGTAAAAAAAAAAAAAAAAAAAAAAAGACTGTCCTCCGAATCTTCTTCTTCTGCCTTTCTATCCGCCAATGGAGCATAGGCCCTCAACCAACTCACGCCAAATCGTTCTATCCTTCGCCATTGCATGGAGCTCTCCCCAGTCCTCCCCATCTTTTTAACCTCATTCTCCAGCTCTCTTCTCCATGTGTTTTTTGGCCTTTCTTTATTCCTATGCCCCTGTGGGTTCCAATGCAAAGACATTCTAGGACATTTTCTCAGTGTGTAACGGGCACAAAAGATGGCGGAAAAAAAACGTGTCAACTGCGCACTTCCGGTGACCTAATTTGCGATTTTCCGGCGACTACCGCCACCGCCGAGAGTGTCAATACGCCGCTCACGCGGCGTGGGTTGGGGCTAAACTAGATGGCTAGGACTCACGATCAAAGCGGCAGGAGATGCGGAAGCTGCTGCTCGTTAGTCCCAGCAATCTAGTTTAGCCCCAATCCACGCCGCGTAAGCGGTAGTCGCCGGAAAACCGCAAATTAAGTCGCCGAAAATGCGCAATTGACACGTGACTGAGGCTCTGTTAGGGTGTTTTTGCGGCCGCCATCTCTTGTGCCCGTTATTCAGAGGATAGCCAAAAAGAATATATATATATATATATATATATATATATATATATATATATATATATATATATATATATATATATATATATATATATATATATAGTTCGCATCTTTTCCACGGGGCGAGGATTTAGCCTCTACGAATTACCAGGCAGGGGAAGCCAGGCCCCTAAATATTCGCCCAATGTGTCCCCTTGTCATGGCCGCTGTGCCAGGTGTCAATGAGTGTCTCATGTTTTTCCGCATTGTCTCTATCAGTGATCCCCATTTGTGTACAGGTATCTTCCCCAAAACACCTTGAGCTTGACATTGTCTTTGTTTTTGTTGATTACACCGATTGTGTGTCTTTTCTCCTATTTTTCAAACTCAGTGCATCATGCGTGTATGTGTGTGTGTGTGTAAGTCTGTCGCCTCGAGATTTGAATTCTATCGGATTACTCGTTAAAAACAGACATCATAACACATCGGGCGCACTCACAGGTGCTCCGATAACCGCAACAAATGTCTTAAGGTGTGGGTGCCAACTGTTTCCGTTACACAATGTTTACATACACGTCGTTCCTTTCCCCACACACCTCCCTCCTTGCCGGGTCCATACCTCATTCCTCGTTCACACATTCTCACACACATCATTTCATCTAACATCATTTCTTCTATCAGCAGTCGTCCATAAATATAGCTCAGAATGGTTTCATTTGTCCGGTACTAGCATCCAAGCAGCTAATTTGTTTCTGTAGGATAAACCACCGCCAACTCTAGATTTATAGCTAAAGATGGCCGTGGATAAACATAAGGGGCTGAGGTATGGTGTCCGGCTCGTGTGCTGGAGGTCCCGGGTTCAGGCCGCAGTGAAGGCTGAGTTTTTTTTTTACGTGGACTTCTAGTAATTTCCCCTGGTTCTTGTGTTTTGAGATCGGACGCCTACGTGTTTTGTCGCGCAAGTAAAAAAAAAAATAACCCCTTAGCAGTTGGAAATCGAAGCGAGTAGCCTAATGGCGCTGTCCGGGCAAAATTTTGAGTTAAAAATCTACCCAAAATATTTCAGGATCCTCGCCGGTGCTACGGAGCCCGTGCACTGCGCTGAGCTACTTCAGACTCGGGCTTGAGTTAGAAGCAGAACCGAGCATTTATAGGTTATTACCTGTGTGCCATGATGTTGATCCGTTGTTCAAACCTCAGACCTCAGACTGCAGGGTAACATCACAAGGTTGACGACAACCGCACTGCTACTAACCACAGACAACCCCGTTTAATCCTTAAAGCTATACAAACGTTAAACGAGTAAAGAACACCTTCCTACGTCTTCGAGCGAATAGGGCGTATAGGGTTAGACCTATATTTTATAGACCAATCGGCACTCGGGTGCTTATGGGGTCAACCTAACCACGACCGCCTTTTCTTCCAAGGACATTACCTGGTACACATTTGAGACTAGGTCAACCTAGAAGCCAAGGCCATTTTTAAAGAGAGTCCGGTCCGTCAGAACTTGAACCCACGGCCTTGACATCCGCAGGCGAGCATCTGGCCGCTACACCACGTAGGTTCCCAGGAAGTCATAAAGTGGAATTGGTTGCATCACAAAAACTGCCACCAATTAACATGAAGTGCATTTTGGGCTGGTTTGTGTGCATCATCTTAACCGAGGATAGACAATTAGGGCTACTTCGATAACACTACAAAAACGTATACACACACTTACTGGCGCCGGTAGATATAAAAACCAATTATTTATTGCGCTCAGTCAAATAAGATTTTTTTTTTTTATTCAGTAACGAAGCTGCGTTGTTCTTCTTAAAGCCCATGCCGTGTGGCTTGGTAGTCATGTCTATCCACAACCTTCTGTCTCGTGTACTTTCAATCAACTTTGACACAGATGATCTTTCTTGCTATGATGTCAATCGTCCTGTATCTTTTCTCTCGGTCACCCTCTGCCTCTCCTCCCTTCCAACTTGCCTACCGTCACGATTTACACCAGCTTTCTCCTTCTCATCACATGACCAAAGAATGTAGATTGTCTCTTTCTGATGTGGGCAATCAATTCTCTTTGTGAGCCAGTTTCTTTCAAGACGTCTTCCTTACTCTTTTTACCTGTCCATGGTAATCCTATCATTCGTCTATAAAACTACATCTCCGCAACTTCCAAATGTTTTCACTAATTTACTAACTATCCCCGATTCATATCCGTACATCAAAACATAATTTATATAACTTTTAAGAAATTCTTTTTTTTTTCGTCTCGACTCACAAAGAAAGATTACATAAAATATTCTTTTTTTGTTTTTGTTTTGTTTGAAGCTGCTTAAAATGAAAAATAACTCTTGACATTTGTAGGTTCTCGGTCTGCTGGCTCGGTACTTTTGAAGATGTTCTTCTGTACCACCGTTTTAGACAAATCGATATCTTATCTTTTAAACCCATTCCCCATTTTCCACACCTTTTTGCTGATCATGCCCAGCCACAGTCCACTCAGTTACCACAGCCAGACATGTCGGGTTAGACATGAGTCTGAGAATACTTGTTTCGTTAATCGAGGTGCCTTCGTCATCTGTAGGCGACAGGGTTCGGATCCTGGTATAGTAGCTACAGATTTCGATTTGTATACTGTTTACTGCAGGCATGTCAAACTGTTGGCACCTGGGTCGCATGCGACCCTTTGCAAGCACACATGCGACCCTTTGCAGGCACACATGCTTCCCTTTGCAAGCACACATGTGACCCTTTGCAAGCACACATGTGACCCTTTGCAAGCACACATGCGACCCTTTGCAAACACACATGCGACCCTTTGCAAACACACATGCGACCCTTTGCAAGCACACATGCGACCCTTTGCAAGCACACATGAGACCCTTTGCAAGCACACATGCTTCCCTTTGCAAGCACACATATGACCCTTTGCAAGCACACATGTGACCCTTTGCAAGCACACATGCGACCCTTTGCAAGCACACATGCGACCCTTTGCAAACACACATGCGACCCTTTGCAAACACACATGCGACCCTTTGCAAGCACACATGCGACCCTTTGCAAGCACACATGAGACCCTTTGCAATCACACATGCTCCACCTTGCAAGCACACATGCTACCCTTTGTTGTCGTGTGTGACCCTCATGATGGCACAAAACATAACCCATATCGCCCCTGGGGGACCCTCAGTTTGACATACCTAGTCTAGTGTGTTCTCCGATTTATGTCTACATCTGTCTGTGAGGGCCGATCAATATATATATCCATTTGTTTATCAGACCAGACATGACTTGCCAGAAGCGAACATAGTAACCTACATGTGGCTGGTACCCAACCTGCCTGTGCCACACACTTCACTTAGTTCTTCTTCTTTTAGCCTTCACTGGCTGTAAACTCCGGAGCAAAGTTCTGGTTTTTAGTCCACTTCTCCAATTTCGTCTTGCACAGGTCTGGCTTATGCAGACTGATGGCTCCTCACCTCTGAGGCGGAGGTCCGCGGAATTTGAAGGGCACTTTTCTAATTAGTTTCCTTGTACGACATGCTTCTTATGTACGCTGTAGGTCTGCCCCCCCCCCCCCACCACACACCATACAAAAGGCCATTGAACCCACACAGGTAAACAGGAAGCACGACTTACTGAAGACTCATCACAGCACTCCGGACAGATTCATTGGTGATCTGACGGACGGACGGACTTTCTACCCTACCAGGACATCACACAAGCGATAAACACCCGATGACACAATGTGCCACCATGTGGGTGAGGATCACCGTGGAGAGGTCCCAGAAACCGCGTTCAGCCTTCAGGCCATATTTATGGCCGGGCTATATTGCGGCCCCTGGCAAAGCCAGAGTTGGGCTTCAAAAAACAAAAATTTCATCCTAAAAAGGACGGACAGTTAAGGTGCTCTGACTGAACGACTAACTTTCTACCCCTCTAGGACATCACACAAGCGATAAACAACCGATGACACAAAGTGTCACAATGTGGATGAGGATCACCGTGGAAAGGTCACAGAAACCGCGTTCAGACAATTGGCCATATTTATGGCCTGCCTATATTGCGGCCCCTGGCAAAAGCCAGGGTGGGGCTTCAAATAACAAAAAATTTCATCCTAAAAAGGACGTAGGTATTGATCATCTAGTAAAGGTGCTCTGATTTCCAGCTTGCCATAAGCGCATCGGGGTTTAGGTTTAAACAACGGATCAACTTTATTGCACAAGGGTAGTAACCGATCAGTGCTCTGTTCTAATTCTAACTCATGTAATTTTTTTGGGGGCGGGATGGGGGGGGGGGGTGGTGGGAGGCACTTTAACACCTATAGGACTGAACTACCAACACAGATTTATGTAAAATCCCAGGGGATTTAACTGCCCCCACAGTTTTATATTAAACCCTCTAATTACGGCCCCTTGAATTTCCCCGGCTGTTTTTATTTTCCGGTCCCACGTGTCTCGTCAGTCTACTGACAAGACATCCACCTGGCCGCTTCGAGTTACTAAGCTAAGTGATTTTGTGTGGTATTGTTTTATTTATGTATATGCCGATGAAGGCTCCATAGACTCAACGTTCACGTTTTGTTTGTGTTATATTGTGAAGCTTGCTGATATACTTTTCATTCGGTTTTATCTTTTTTTTTTTGGGATACTTATAACGCAAGCCTGCATCCAAGGATTCTCAGCCCAGTGCACGAGCTCCGTAGCACCGGCCAAGTTCCTGAAATAGTTTAGGTATATTTTCAACTCCAATTGTGCCAGGGTAGCGCCGCTAGGCTACTCTTTTCTATTTCCAGCTGTTAAAAGATTTATTACGTGTGCAACAATACACACGCATCATACACACGCCTGCGCGCGCACACACATACACGCACACGCGCAAGCAGTTTCGTTTTTCGGGAGTAACACCGGTGCTAATTTGACACGGACTCTATATGTCAACATCCGGTGATGGCCGTCGTCTGCGGTTTGACTACCAGAGGTGGCCCACACACAACGGTGAGTCGGGCCACATTAATACTGCCCCTAATGGGGGTCGTTCTGCTTTTTATGCACTTGCTTTCTTCAGAAAACTGATTGCTTTTTTGTGGCTTGCAAACTTTAATCCGCAACTTCAGTTGTCTACTAAGATTGAAAGTTGTTGCTAGGGAATTTAAATTAAAATAAATAAATAACTGTCATCATTCATCATTGATCCGGCAGTTTACTATAACTTAAATTATTCTTGAATAGGTTGAAAGGAGCAAAACTTGAAATATAATTATATAATAATAATAATATAATGATAAGGCTTTCCTCCGAATAACGGCCCCATATTATGCCGGCCAAAGAAAATACCCTGACAGGGCCTCAATCACTCAATCACATGTAAATTGCGGACTTCTTTCCAGCGAATATACTGCCACCAGTTAAAGTCATCGCCGAGAGTATCTCCCGCGCCGCTACGAGCAGCGCGGAGGGGGGACTAAACTAGATGGTTGGGACTCACGAGCAAATAAAATGAGGAAGCTGCAGGAGATGCAGTAGCTGCTGCTCGTGAGTCCCAGCGATCTAGTTGCACGTAGCGACGCGGGGGATACTCTCGGCTTAAGCTTCTCTGCAGTTTGCTGGAAAGAGGATAGCCAATGATAATATATTATATAATTAGACAACATAGTGTTGGACAGAGAGATGACAAACTGAAATCTAGATATGATATACAGGCTATCCTCTGAATAACGGGCACATATTATAGCGTCAGCAAAAACACCCTAACAGGGCCTCAGTCACGTGTTAATTGTCCACTTCCAGCAACCTAATTTGCTGTTTTCCGCATCTCCTGCAGCTTTGCTCGTGATGGGGGATACTCTCGGCAGTGGCGGTAGTCGCCGGAAAACTGCAAATTAGGTCGCCGGAAGTGCGCAATTGACACGTGACTGAGGCCCGTTGTTTTTGGCAGCCATAATATGTGCCAGTTATTTGGAGGATAGCCGATATACACTAGAGAACTTAAAGTGTGTACATAAGTTCTTAGAGTGGAACCGAACTGGGCGAACCATAATTATTAATTTGTGTGAATTATAAAATATAACTGGGTGAAACAAAAATTAAAAATTACCCAGGGATACCAAAAGCGAAATGCTCTGTTTAATTGTTGGTTGAACCTGTTAAATTTATGGTGACTAGACTAGCCTTTTGACACTAAATCTTCAGTCAAGTTCAAGATGTCCTGATCCATGCCGCCTTTTTAAAGTTATAAATACAGGCAGCGGAGAGCCAGGATCCTTGGCAGATCTTCCTACACCACAGATCTTCCTGCACCACAGATCTTCCTACACCACACATCATTCACTCAATAAAGGCTGACATCACACCCTCAGTATATCCTTAGTGTGTAGCTGTTGAAAGCACTAGTTCCGTGTGAATTTACTATTCGTCCTTGATTTCCTGTGTATTGTTTTTGTCTGCTGTAGCACCTTTTGACTTTCTGTTATTGCACTCTGGTCATGGTTGTTGAGCAGCACAAAGGTTGTATGTCTCCTAGAATAATCAGTATGTCAGGTCAGGTCCAGACTGTCTTTTGTCATGGCATTGAGGTGCAACTGATGCTTAGGATCTTAGATTGTGGAAAGGCATGATCGCCCACTCCAGTTCGCAAAGCACTTGATGATAGTGATGATATATTATGTTTGTTACATTGTTGGAAAGATGAATACTAAACACACGTCATCAATTAGGTTCAGTTTCCCTAATGGAGGGAGTCTAATAGACCTCAAATACTTTGTCTGTTGTCTTGGTTAACCATTCTTTCAAACTGCTATTTGTCCATCTCTTGTTGTTATCCCTCCCTACCTCTGTTTTCAGATTTCTCAATTATTTGTTTAATTGAGTTGTTTGTCATTTGTGAGAGAATGTTGGCTTTTCTTGTGCACAAATATTTCACTTGTATACCCCCCCCCCCCCCCCCCCCACTTCCCCCTAGCTTCTCTACCTGGTGACATATAAGATCACTTTATGCTATGCATAAGTTGGAGATATAAAGAGAAAAAATATATGTGTATGGTCCTGATTTTACCGTGATAAAAAACTTGTATCAAATGTTTTGTTGGGCCATAAACCTAAACCATCTGCTGCATACACTTTAGCAAGGTTACTTAATCCATACTGCATACTTGTTTTGTTTGAAATAATCAATGCTACAGATCAGTGACTGTAAACTAAATCTTTAGAGACGCTCTGTAGATAAGCCATCTACTTTCACACTGAGCTGTCAATGTCACATGTGTCGCCAGTCACTGCCCTGCACCTCTGTAAAGAACTGTCAATATTGTATATTAAATGTGCATTCTGAGAATAATTTTCTGGTTGTATCATTAACCATTGCGCCTGCTGTGGAAATGCTTTTTACAAAAGGCTGGAACCTGCAGAAATTGCCTCCTCCCCACCCAGTTCTTAAAAAACAACCACTTGATGCAGGTCATTAATAATAAAACAAAAGATATTTTTTTATCTATCTTTTCTTTTTGTGTTTCTTTTGAGTAGTAAATTAAGATTTGTCACTAACAGTGACAGAGTGATGTATTCAATGGAACACATTCCCTGGGGCCTGATGGATCTATTGTTTGACTCATACCGTTATCTTTAATGCTAAGTTTATTGGGAAAATCATGTTGAACTGGCTTTACAAAAGGCATTTATGTTGGAGATAGAATGGACGAAAGTCCTTATGTAGGTTGGGGGGGGGGGGGTGGGGGGGGGGGGGGGGGGGGGGGGGGGGGGGGGGGGGGGTGGTACTATAGATCCAGTAACCACCTAACAGCTCGTTGAAAAAACTAATAAAGGATTTGCTAAAACTGGATACATTGGGCCAAAGGATACAGATATCTCAGCCTAGCTGTAAGCCACCACACAACTTACCAACCATACTTTTAACTCTACCAGGCTGCTATACCGCTTTTCTGAGAATTTCCTCATTTGCTGCTAAACCGCTGTACCTAATTTTCATTACTTTGCGTGCTGCGTGAAAAAAAAAGTGTCATAAACTAAAAATAACCAACCAGTCAATGTCGAACCTCATGGTTAGTCATTGAAAATGGCTGTCCCTATGTGTTTGGATTGACTTTGTGTGGTTTAACGTGAAAATGTTCTGAAAATTCAAAATGAAGCAGCTGATGAATCAAGCACTTCAACAGGAAAGCAAAGTAGCTCTAGACTTTTTCACAGTCCAACAGGTGATCAATACTTTGGTTAATTCAGACTCTGAGGAGTCAGAATTTTAACTTGAATACTTTTCCAGTTCAAATGACAGAGACAGTGAGAGCTCGAGTGATGAGGAGAATCTGAAACCTTATAGATCTAGAGCAAGAACGATAGTAAGAGAAGGGGGGCGTGTCCCTGAAACAGCTGATGGGGGAGATGTAGAAGGTTGGACAAGGAATTTAGTTATTGCCAAATACAGATCTGAATTTCAATGATAAAATGGAAACCTATTTTCTACAATGTCTCTAAGTTTCATCTTATTCTAACCACTTATTTGCATGTAACTAATATTTTTGTATATAATGTTGGTTTTTCTCTTAATGCCCAGAAGCCCAGGCATAGGGGGCAGTTAGGTTCAGGGCCTCAGGTCTGGTAGAGTTGAGGGTGAACACCGGAAAAAGAACAATAATGAATTAAAGTAACGACTGTCTTGTATTACAAAATATTTATAACTTTGTAATCTTTTAATTTTCCTCAGAAAGATGTTTCTGGTTGTCTTTGATGGGTTATCCACCATCTTGTGTCAAGAAAATGTAGCCAAATTGTACTGTTTGAAGAGGCAGTGATAAGGCGCAGATGAGGACTGCCACAATTGTTACACAGCCATGAAAATCACAATCAAACGATATGCACTGGTAGCATACGTTGCTGTTTTGTGCAGCGCCTGTGTGCTGCTTTGGATGCTTGTTTTCATCTCATCTGATGACGTTGTGTCTGTAAGTATTGAACTGTGTGCAGTGAAATAGTATTTTCATCTTGTCTGATGTGGTTGTATCTGCATGTATTGAATTATGTGGAGTGACATAATCTTTTGATGTCATCTAATGACGTACTTCTGTCTGTAAGTATGGAATTTTGTTGAGTGACATAATCTTTCAATATCATCTATTGACTTAATGTCTGTAATTATTGAATTGTGTAGAGTGACATAATCTTTTCATCTCATCTGATGATGTTGTGTCTGAAAGTATTGAATTATATGGAGTAAAATAGTCTTTTCATCTCATCGGTTGATGTTGTATCTGTAAGTATTGAACTGTGTAGAGGGGAGTAGTTATTTTAATCTCAAGCTATTTCTTCTGCATTGGCTGTTAAAAGGGCAGCTGGCACCTGATCACTGTGCAGGCACAAACACAACCAATGGATTTAACTAGGCATCTTAGAAACATACCACTGTAGAAATGCCAAATAAGCTGCATTTACAGAGTTGAGCCAGTACCGGATTCAGGGCTTCTCATGGTGAAAGGAGTCACTTTAGCCTTATTGTGTAGAGCTCGGCTATTCAACTAAGTTTACTGAGAGGGCCACAATTTTGAAAAAGGGGGTGAGTCATGGGCCGGAAGCCCGAGCCCAAAGATAGATAGCTGATTCATATAATATGAATCTAGCCACTTGCTAGATCTTCGCAGGCAGATTTGGCCCGCAGGCGGCCATTTTGATAGCCCTGGTGTAGAGTGTAGTAGTTCCCATTGTCTCATCAGATAATGTTATGCATTTGAGTTTTGCAGTATGTAAAATGGAGTAGTTAATTTTCAACTCGTGATGGTGAATTTACTTAATTATTGCAGCTTGTTGATGAGATAGTTCAAGAACTGTATAAAATATATATTAAAACTAGTAAATGTACAGTGAATTGCCTGGAAATGTTTCTTTGTCTTTGTAGTGTTCACTGCCTGTAAAATCAAAAGTTCTGTTCAGAACTTAGTTTTGCTTGCATATCTATTTTACCTCTTATTCTTCTTCTTAAAGTCTGTGCCATATGGAGTTGATAGTCATGTCTATCCACAACCTTCTGTCTTGTGTGCTTACAATCAACTCTGACACAGATGATTGATTCTCCATGCCATGATGTCAAACTGTCCAGCATCTTTTCTATTGTTCTTCCTCTGCCTTTTCTTCCCCCCTGCTTTCCTACTGGCACAATGTGCTCTAGTTTTCTCCTTCTCATCACACGACCAAAGAATATAGATTGTCTCTTTTTGATGTGGACAATCAGTTCTCTTCATGAGTCAGTTTCTTTCAAGACATCCTTATTACTTTTAATCTGTCCAGGGTATTCTCATCATTCGGTTAAACCACATCCCTGCAGCTTCCAAATAATTTTTCACTAATCTTCCAACTGTCAATGATTCATTTCCGTACATCACGATAGGATTTAGAAAGCTTTTAAGAAATCTTTCAGATCTCAGTTGACAAGGAAAGATGACATCAAATATTCTGTTTGTAAAATGTTGCCTTTGCTTGAGCTATTCTACATTTAACTTTTTTAATTCCTCCTTCTTCTGATGTGATCAGGGTACCCAAGTACTTAAACATATCAACTTGCTTGAGGTTTGTCCCATTTTCTTTGATGTTGCATTTTTAAGGGTCAGTTTTATCTTTAATTACCATTACTTCTGTTTTTCTGCTGTTAAGACTGAGACCCATGTTTCCACTTTCTGTTACAATTATATCCATCATTTTTTGCAGTTGTGTTTTATTTTCAGCGATCAGAACTATATCGTCAGCATGTTACAGCCTGTTAACAGTATGTCCACCAACTGCTATTCCTGGCATACCATCATTATTATTTCACTGTCATCATCATGTAGCAGGTCCTTTGCAGAACGTCGCTTTCATCACAGTCTGCCTGAAAGAAACTCAGTCTCTCGCCAGTTCTCCTGCCTCATGCACTTTCACACTCAAGGAGTCACTTATATCCTGTACCCATCTTCGTGTCTGTCGGCCCCTGCCCTTCCTTCCTGGTACCATGCCTTCTACTATAATTTTTTCCAATCTGTCATGGCGCTTGATGTGACCAAAATATTTCAGCTTTCGTGAAAGGATGCTGTTTATTAGCCAATCTTCCTTGATGTTCAGATCTTTTAAGATGTCAATATTTCTCATCTTCTTTGTCCAAGATATTCTGAGAATCTTTCTATAGCATTTCAGCTCAAAAGCTCCTATTCTCTTTCTTAAGGACTGAGAGATAGTCCACCACTCACATCCGTATGTAGCTACAGGGAAGATGCATGCTCTAAAAATTCTAATTTTGATCTCCTTGCTGGTGCTTAACCATAGACTTTTAAGGCTGTTCAATCTCTGCATTGCTATGGCCATCCTCCTTTTAATTTCTTTTAAACAGTCTCCATTGTTGTTTATTATAGAGCCTAGATATTCAAAGTTTGTGACATTTCACTGTACAAACTGAATAAAACGGATGATAGTTAACATCCCTGTCTAACATCTTCTTTAATGTTTTGAAAAGTTCCAACTTGGTTGACCGTCCTCAGTTTCTGGTTTAGTTGAGTCCATTTTACAGATCTGGCTTATTTGTGTGCAGTCTGTTGGTTCCTTGCCTCTCAGTTAGAGGCACTTGATTTTTTAGGGTAAACCCCTAATTAGTCAAGTTTAATAAGCTTGTTATGAGGTGGGACTATTCTGTCTCCCCACCCCACACCAATTCTAAATTACTTACAAAGTCAGCAAATCAAATGGTTTTCCCACTTGAAGAGAATACCACCTGATGATATACCATACAAGGCATATACCAAAAGAGGAGAGGGATGTAGAGCAAGAGGTAGACCAAGAACAATATGGGAAGATAACATCAGAAAAACTTCACAGCATCACAGTATGTATGTGGTCGAAGCAGCCAGTAGAGCACAAAGCAGGACCTTATATCTCCATAACAAGAAGAACTACACTGCCAGTGTCAGGATTCATATAAGGGAGATCATTGTGAAATATTGTATATTCATGTTTTAGTTCAATATTATCATCATCATTATACGGATGTGAGTCATGGACTATCTCTCAGTCCTAAAGAAAGAGAATAGGGGCTTTTGAGCTGAAATGTTATAGAAAGATTTTCAGAATATCTTGGACAAAGAAGATGAGAAATATTGACATCTTAAAAGATGTGAACATCAAAAAAAGCTGAAATATTTTGGTCATATCAAGCGCCATGACTTATTGGAAAAAATTATTGCAGAAGGCATGGTACCAGGAAGGAGGGGCAAGGGCCGACCGACACGAAGATGGGCACAGGATAAAAGTGACTCCTTGGGTGTGAAAGTGCATGAGGCGGGAATAACTGGTGAGAGACTGAGTTTCTTTCAGGCAGACTGTGATGAGAGCGACGTTCTGCAAAGGACCTGCTAGATAATGATGATTATTGTCATCTTCTTCTTCTTCTTTTGCTCCTCCTCCTCCTTCTTCTTCTCCTCCTCCTTCTGCTTCTACTTTTGCTCTTCCTCCTCTTCTTCTTCTTCCTTTTCTTATTTTTCCACTTCTTTATATTCTTCTTCTTCTTCTTCTTCTTTTAATTATTATTATTATTATTATTTTTCTTTGTCTTCTTTTTCTTCGTCTTATTATTTTTCTTCATCTTCTTCTTGTTCTTATTCTTATTTTTTCTTAATCTTTATCTTCTTCTTATTATTATTATTCATATTTTTTTCTTCATCTTCCTCTTCTTCTTCTGTTTTGTTCCCTTCCTGGCTCCTACCTGAAGGTGTGACACACTGAGATCACAGTCTTGGTCAGAATGGCAGACCACTAGGACAACCCACAGGCACTCTGTTCATCTTCTAAATAGGTTATAATTAGGGTACTACACCAGCTAGCTATATCCTGCAGTCCTGTGCAGATAAGGATTTTCTTGTATTAACTAATGAACATGATATTACTCTTTACAGCCTCTGGGTAAAATGCACCGGACATCTGAGAACGATGCTGCATTGGATTATGGGAGTAAAAATGTCATGAATCCTGATGGGGATAACACTTATGTATGTGTGTGTATACGTTTGTGTGTATGTGGAATATTATAGATCTCAATCAAACGTTGTTTCATATATACATATATATATATATATATTGCATACATTTACATGTGCACACACATGCATACAAACATATCTACTTGCATACTTACTTATGTGCAAAACTGGGTACCAGGCCATTTCTTCTTCTGTTCGTATTTTACTGCTGCAGGTGTTGAGGGAGATGTAGGGTTTTACTTTTTGCTCTTCTCGCCGCTTCAGCCACAGACACATATTGTAGAGTTTTGATGATGTCATCTTTCCATTTTGTTCTTGATATGCCTCTTGCTCCATATCTTTCTCCTCTTTGAGTCTATACCTTGTATAGTATGGCATCACAAAGTGTTTCCTCTATTCCTCTAAATGGGCAGAACGTTTGATTTACTGCCTTTGTCTATAATTTAGGACTGGTTCTGTGCCGGCTTGATCTCCTATGACCTAATTTCTGATCTTATCTCTTCTGTTCACTCCTGCAGCCCTTCTGAAACATCTCATTCCCATGGTTGCCACTTTTCTTTTCTGGTTTATTGTGGGTGACTATGTCTGGCACTGGAGTTCCACAATATGCTTTGTGTGAGATATTTAATTTGATGATCAGGTTTGTCTTATGCTATAAAATACCAGGCTATTTATCTGTCTGTTTATTTGCCTGTCTACCATTTTATTTACCTTCTAGTTGACCTACCTACCACTTTACCTGTCTACTGTCTACCTGTCACTCTACCTAGATTTATTACAATCACAATTAGTTATTGTTGTTGAGAAATGAAGGCATAATTCGAGCACATTTCAGCATTTATAACTAATATTTAGTTGTTATCAGTGATGTTTATTATTATCTGTCAAAATATGTGAATTGAACGATGAGGAGGCCAGAAGGCAAGAATGTCAGATGGGCTGAGGCCTAATTCTCAACCCATTGAAAACAATTTTGTTCATTCTACATATCCATTTATCTGCCTGTCTGCATGTACATTTGCTTGCTCTCACATACAGACATACATATGTATGTATGTTCAAGCATACAAATATGTGCATGTGCACACATACATTACATCATACCTACAGAGTGATTGAAAAGTAACTCCCTATTTCAAAATACTTAAAATGATTTATTTATGGTGATTTATCTCAGATCTATCAAACAAAATATTCACAAGCAATGGGCAGATGGAATATCTGAGGCCATGAATGCCAGCATCTGTGTAGCACATGCAAATGCTCAAACCCAATGCTTCTTTAAAACCTGACTCTGAAAGCGGGCTCACACTCGATGCCTCTTCAAAACCTGACCCTGAAAGCAGGCTCACACTCGATGCCTCTTCAAAACCTGACTCTGAAAGCAGGCTCACACTTGATGCCTCTTCAAAACCTGACTCTGAAAGCAGGCTCACACTTGATGCCTCTTCAAAACCTGACTCTGAAAGCAGGCTCACACTTGATGCCTCTTCAAAACCTGACTCTGAAAGCAGGCTCACACTTGATGCCTCTTCAAAACCTGACTCTGAAAGCAGGCTCACACTTGATGCCTCTTCAAAACCTGACTCTGAAAGCAGGCTCACACTCAATGCCTCTTCAAAACCTGACCCTGATAGCAGGTTCGCACTCAAAGCCTCTTCAAAACCTGACCCTGAAAGCAGACTCACACTTGATACCTCTTTAAAACCTGACCCTGAAAGCGGGCTCACACTCAATGCCTCTTCAAAACCTGAACCTGATAGCAGGTTCGCACTCAAAGCCTCTTCAAAACCTGACCCTGAAAGCAGACTCACACTTGATACCTCTTTAAAACCTGACCCTGAAAGCGGGCTCACACTCAATGCCTCTTCAAAACCTGACCCTGAAAGCAGGCTCGCACCCAATACCTCTTCAAAACCTGTACCTGATAGCAGGTTCGCACCCAATACCTCTTCAAAACCTGACCCTGAAAGCAGGTTCGCACCCAATACCTCTTCAAAACCTGACCCTGAAAGCCCTCAGGCAGATCAAGACAAGTTAAAGTCCCAGAAAGTAAAGGTGACTGGTATGAATGTTGACCACATCACCCACCAAGAACTGATTGGTCTATAAATTATAAATATAGGTCTAGCCCTATATGCCTGAAGGCTGGAAAAGGATCCTTAATTTTTAATTAAATTAAAGCAGCACAGTGAGATGATGATGATGATATTAAATCTAAGTTTATTTTGTCAGGGACAAACCAGAGGTCACCAGGTAAAACCAGTTCTCTTGCCTGATAGCACAGCTCTGAGGAATATGTCCTGGCAAGATTTGTCAAACCTTTACCATACGTAAGTGACAGTTTGTGTCAAGCCTTTTTTAAAAGAAGTGACTGTTTGTGCCAAAAGCATGCATCCGTGAGCGATAGTTTGTCTCGAACCTTTATTATATGGAGTGATTGTTTTTGCCAACAATTAAGAATATGTAAGTGACAGTTTGTGCCAAACCTTCATTTTACGAAGTGATAGTTTGTGCCAACAATTAACCATACATGAGTGACAGTTTGTGTCTTTTCTATCTGTTTTCTCCATGTGAGTCTTGGGTCAAAGGTTACTCCTAAATATGACGGTGAGTCATCATGTTTCAGTGCCTGGCTGCCATATGTAAGTGAAACTTTCTGGGGTTTGGTAGAGACTGAAAATGGTGTGTGTGGTTTTGGCCCCATTGACAGGCATGTACCAACGCGAGACAGGAAAACCATGTTGGAGCCACACTTTATTATATCAGCCAGAGCAGAATGGGAGATGTTAGCCTAAAACACTTATTGTCATGTGTCATGAAGATGATCTCAAAAATAAACAATGAACTATTATCTGGATAAGAGGAATTTCTGATAAGAAGAACTATTTCTTGGGTTCCCGGTAAGTTCTTCTTATTAGGTTTGCACTGTCTTTGGGGGTTCTAAAGACTGTTATTTCCTCTGCCCATTGTGAAAACAGTCAACATTTGGTGTATAGAACTTCGCTTATCTTCTGGTTTAATTTTATTGTACTTTATTTTGATTCTAGATATCTGAACGTGAACCAGATTAAGTGCTCTGATATTCTACGAGTTGGTCATGTCACTGACGGGGGATGGGATGTTTGCAATGACAGGCCATATGCTCCAAAGGAACCCTGCATTGTATATTCTTTTGGGTGAGTTAAGTTTTAAGTTAGTCATTTCATGTTTGATTGTATAAGGGGGTCATTAACATTATTCCAGTAACTTAACCCCCCCCCCAAGCCGAAAAATTAACGTGATTGATTAGGTAAAAATTCCTGCAAAAATCACTTTTCTATCTTGTCCATGCTGACTTGTTTACAAGATGCATGGTTAATGCTATAGGCTGTGTTTGCTCCTGCTCAAACTTTAAGAAGGTCAGGATATGAATACATTAATTAAGAATATCATTTTGGGCGGGAGTTCTTTGATCCAAAGTTTTTTTTTTTTTTTAGATTAAGTTCACATCAGAGGTTCCTGTAAGGCTCAGTGGTCTTGGCATGCATTACGGATACATGTGTGTTTTTTTTTTAAAGGCACCGACAGGTTTAATGCTTCACCCTGTTCATTTTTATTAATAACTCCCTTTCATCTGTCTTTTTATATTTGGAAACAAAATGTGTTACGTGTAAATAAATAAATAAATGTTTAACATATTTATTGGTGACCTATGCTGAATTTGTTGCTGGAATTGCAATGGGATCATGAACTATTATTTTTAGTGTTCCTGTTACAAAATGGTTCAGTTGTATGGAAGCTGCTCTAGCACAATTGCTTGAGTTCTTGTCTGTCAACTTAAAATCCATATTGATGTTGAGTTTTCAAAGTGTTTCTGTGCTCCTTGTTGGACCTAGCGTAAAATAGGGACCAGACAATATTTTGGGGAGTAAAGACCCCACCAGTCCTTGAGCCCTGTCAGATCTAGATGAAGGTGAGACTAGCACTGGATGTCTGTAGGTAGAAGACACTGTAGACAGAAGGAATTGAAAGGTAGAAGACACTGTAGACAGAAGGCATTGAAAGGTAGAAGACACTGTAGACAGAAGGTATTGAAAGGTAGAAGACACTGTAGACAGAAGGTATTGAAAGGTAGAAGACACTGTAGACAGAAGGCATTGAAAGGTAGAAGACACTGTAGACAGAAGGCATTGAAAGGTAGAAGACACTGTAGACAGAAGGTATTGAAAGGTAGAAGACACTGTAGACAGAAGGCATTGAAAAGTAGAAGACACTGTAGACAGAAGGCATTGAAAGGTAGAAGACACTGTAGACAGAAGGCATTGAAAGGTAGAAGACCTGTAGACAGAAGGTATTGAAAGGTAGAAGACACTGTAGACAGAAGGAATTGAAAGGTAGAAGACACTGTAGACAGAAGGAATTGAAAGGTAGAAGACACTGTAGACAGAAGGAATTGAAAGGTAGAAGACACTGTAGAAAGAAGGAATTGAAAGGTAGAAGACACTGTAGACAGAAGGAATTGAAAGGTAGAAGACACTGTAGACAGAAGGTATTGAAAGGGAGAAGACACTGTAGACAGAAGGCATTGAAAGGTAGAAGACCTGTAGACAGAAGGAATTGAAAGGTAGAAGACACTGTAGACAGAAGGTATTGAAAGGTAGAAGACACTGTAGACAGAAGGAATTGAAAGGTAGAAGACACTGTAGACAGAAGGTATTGAAAGGTAGAAGACACTGTAGACAGAAGGTATTGAAAGGTAGAAGACACTGTAGACAGAAGGTATTGAAATATAGAAGACACCACTGATGCAAGTAATCAAAGGGCAAAAGATACCCTTTACAAAATAGAATTGTTTTCTTGGTCACTCAGTTGTATCAAAGTGACAAGTTATTTAGCTTTTGATTATGTTAAGAAGAGTAAAATAACCTTGAACATTTGCAATCTTGTCCTAGGGTAGGGGATGATTTCAGTTTTGATGATGCCGTTGTCAGACATTTTGGATGTAAAGTCTACTCATTTGATCCAAGGTCAGTCAAACAGCCAGCTGGTTAGTTTTAGTGTGTCTGTGTGTTGCCAGGTGTGTCTTTGTGTGTATGATATCAGTGTCAATGAGTTGTGACAGTTGTGATAATGTAGTATGGATTTATTGTTATGTATTTTTCTGTCATCACCTTTCTGTTTTATATCATATGTATTGCTATTAAGCTCTCTGTGTGGTTTCAAGGGCTCCATTAGAAAAAGGAAAAGGGGGGGGGGGGGGGGTGGATCCACAGCCCTGTAACTAGTCTTTGAAAAAAGCAACCAAAACACAAAGCTAAGCCAGAATACAATGTACCAACCACACTTCAAACAGGGAATGCAGGAAAAAAAAAAAGACTTGCCACTGCATGCCTTGCCAGCTGACAAGATTGGTCATGTTTCTTCGCCTCTCTGAATCTCTAACAAGATATTTCATTTGATTTGTTTTGGTGGAATTGTTCACTTGCACTTGTGTGTCTTTGCTTTTGCCAAGCTGACTAGCTGTGTGTTTGTGTTTCTGTCACTTTAGTGGAGATCCTTTCAGGGTGTATGGTTTATGACAGCGTTGCGAATGCACTTGGTAATGCCGGGGTGCAGGGTTCAATTCCAGCTGTGGGCCTTGCATTGGTTTCAACAGTGGTATTGAGTAGCTACTTCAGTAAAAATTTTAAAATGCCCTCTACACCAATAAAACCAGCACAGTTAGATAGCTGTAAACAATCTCTTTCCAATGGTACGCTCATTTAGGCTTGTATGTCATTTCTGAGCTTGAGATATGTAGGTTTTTGTGGAGATGAGATGTAAGTCAACAGCTGCTAAAACTTGTGACCCAGAAACAAGTAATTATTTTTAGTTTTTTTTTACTGCGCAACCTAACTGCTGCAGTTCTGTATCGGCTTTGTTTACATTGCACTGTCATTGGACAAGATGGGCAGGCAATGAGACACAGCCACTGGCTGAGCCAGCGATTGCCTGAAAAATGTCACTGTACATCTACCAAGCCACCGTTCAGTAAGAAATTTTATACACAAATGTAAAATTGGACGGAGAATTCAATTATAACTAGCATTACAAGGACGAGTAACAGTTAAAGCCTAAAGCCAACCTGAAAAACTTATCGCTATTTTCAATCAAACTGATGTAATAGAAAAACAGAGGACGTCCGGCTGTCGTAGACATGCGCTGTTAGTCGGATTCCTTCCCGCTGTTTTCAGCCATTTAGAGTGGGTGAAAATCACACCAATCCCGAAATTTCATGAGAGATTAGGACCCATCCCGAAACCCCAGCCGACATTTCCGAAACAAGTTTCAAACGGTTTCCATGGTAACGGAAATTCTCGAAAAGATCGCAAATTTCCGAAACTGTAGTCCCTATATTGAGAAGCCACCGTCCAGAAAGCAAAGGCAAACTACTGGACATAAATTTGCCTAGAAAAACCACAACAGGCAAAAAATGCTGGGGCTGGTTCTGCAATGTCCTGTAAAGGAGACGCAACTAACTTTTTGTTTGTTAAATGGTTCACTGGGATTTGAAAGGAGAAAGAAGAAGGAGGAGGAGAAGACCACTATGACAACACTGTTTGTCCTGTTTGAGGGTCTGTGCTCTTTTGGGAGTGTAGATAGTAGAGGACCTCTTTGACAGCAGTGTTTAAATCATCACCTTCTTTAAGTTCACTGGTGGAAATTTCTGGTTGTTTGTCCACTTCTGAGCTTTGGTCTTGTTTCGAAACATATGTTTTTTGTGCAGATCTGTTTTATGCATCTGGCTTATTTGTATGTAGATTGTTGGTTCCTTGCCTCTCAGGCAGATTGACTCCAGATTCAAAAGATTTAGTTGCCTTTTACACCATTCTTTTCTGGGGGTCACTGGGTCTGTTATTTCCCCCATCCCAGTGAGGTCCCAGAAACCCATATGGAGAAATGTTTGTGTAACTGGGGGGTCCATGCTGCACTGGAAGATGAGGAAGAAAGCAGAAAGCTTCTATGACAGCAATGTTTGTCCCATCTGGGGGTTCATGCTGCACTGGAAGATAAGGAAGAAAGCAGAAAGCCTCTATGACAGCAATGATTGTCCCATCTGGGGGTCCATGCTTCACTGGAAGATAAGGAAGAAAGCAGAAAGCCTCTATGACAGCAATGATTGTCCCATCTGGGGGTCCATGCTGCACTGGAAGATGAGGAAGAAAGCAGAAAACCTTTATGACAGCAATATTTGTCCCATCTGGGGGTCCATGCTGCACTGGAAGATGAGGAAGAAAGTAGAAAGCCTCTATGACAGCAATGTTTGTCCCATCTGGGAGTCCATGCTGCACTGGAAGATGAGGAAGAAAGCAGAAAGCCTCTATGACAGTAATGTTTGTCCTATCAACAGCATGGCCATGAACAGCAAGCAGAGATCAGACAAGGCATTCTTCTACAAACAAGGCATCGCAGACTCTGACAGGACCTTGCCTAATGGCTGGCAGATGTCACGGTTTGAGAGTTTTCGGGCCGGATTGAAGCATATGAAGGTGAGTTTACTTCTTATAGTCCTTTCCTTGAGGTATTGGTAATCATGTCTATCCACAACCTCCGGTCTCAGGTGCTGTCAGTCATTTCTGACACACTTTCCTTCTACATCATGATGCTGGCTGTTTATTGTCTTCTCTTTATCCTGCAACTTTCCTGTAATCTGCTATGGCTGGTCAAGTACTGGACATAAGTGATATTATCAATGCCATGCGCTGCACTTACGGTACCGAGGAGCACGCCAAAGGGCATGACTTCGTATCCCTGTCTAGACTGATGGACATGGGGGTGCAGCCTGGAGCTGCAAGAAATGAACATTTCACTAAAGGGACCAGATGTTTAATTAACCAACACAGAACAGGCGTCATCAGTCGTTTTACACTTGTGGAGCTTTTGAGGAGGAGATCGGAGCACCTATGGATCTGTCCGGAGTGCTGTGATGATAATCTTTTCTAATCACTAATCACTTTCCTGTTATCACAACACTGCAGTTTACCCCTTTTTCTGATCTGCCCAAAGAGAATGGATCACGGGTTAATTTCTTTCAGTACATCTTCATTACACTGTTTTTGTCTGTGGTGTTGTGTTCATTTGTGAATAATGCCACACTTTTGCCCCGAGTACTGTGTTGTCAATTCTTGACTCAACTCAACTCAAGCTCTCTACATGTACCAGGGAGATCTCATGTCTGACCAGCTGGCATTCCAATTGAAACTAAGCTCTGTGAATCCTAGAGGACATGTGTCGTAACACAAATTCAATTGAGGAAGATAAGGAAGAAAGCAGAAAGTGTCCCGACTGTTGCGATGTTGATTCTTAATTCAACATTAGCAGGGAGAATGAAGAGAATGAGAAGATACACATGCCAGATTTTTGTGTAAGGCAGTATTTTCTGCCAGATTTATGTTTAAAATTGTGGAGTCGTCTTATACCCAGAAAAATATGGTTAATTTTCTGAAAAGAAGATGATGGCGAAGACGAAAGTGGTCTTGGTGGTGCTGATGATTCTGTTTTTCTTTTTCTAGTTGGACACTTTCAGTTGCTGGCATCCTTTTTATATTTGTCACATCCAGATTCCCATCAGCATAGTGAAGTTAGACATTGAAGAGTGGGAATGGGAGGTGTTGCCGGACATTCTGGCATCTGGCCACCTGGCATCGGTCAACCAGCTGCTGTTGGAACTTCATCAGTGCGAAGGATGTTCAGTGTATAATCCACAGCAGGTGTGTTCACTTTCTGTATTAAAACACTCATCATGTCTATTCTTGGTTTGCAGTGAAATTCATGTTGCCCCATGTGTTACCTGCCCCCCCCCCCATGTAACCGGGGCCCTCACCCCATGTAACCGGGGCCCTCACTCTATGTAACCGGGGCCCTCACCCTATGTAATCAGGGCCTCCCCCTCACCCCTTATGTAAATGGGGCCCTCATGATAGGCAAACAGTAGGAACACTTGTGTCCTACCAGGCATGTCAGAAAAGGTCACTAAGGGTAAGAGTTTGTGTGGAAGTGGCAACCTCGTCACGCAGAAAAGAATTATCAGAAAATCCAACCAACCCTAGGTTGCTTGACGGCCTGAGTTGCATTGAGGTGGGGAGGGGTGGGGGGGGTAAAGAGTATAAGAATTAGAATTTCAAGAGGTCTTTTTTTGTCCGCCTCTTTGCTATTTTTGAGCATGGTGTTCATTGTCATCACACCAATAAGTGTGCCAGATCATGGTTCAACCTCTCATGATCACCAGAATCTCAGATCCTGTCTGTGTTCTTGTCACACCTAAGTCATGTGGCTAAGATATCCAGATGTTTATCTCTTTCTTTCCCCCACTTTCTCAATTTCTTCATCATTTGCCGGCTGCCACCGGTGTTTGGGTGGATTTATTTTCATCAGGTGTACCCAACAAATCTTGACTGAGTTTAATTTCTCGTATCAGTTCATTGATCTGGGATCTCCAAGTGGGTTCTGGTAAAACAAGGACAGACCCGCTGTCCTTTCAGAATCAGGTTGTAAAGATGGCGAATAAAGGCTTTGCTGAAATCCTATGTAAAGTAAAGGACCCTTTTCGGTGCTTTCAGGTGTATTGGGCCTTATAGGGAAATTTCCATATTTATGAGACCAGTCAACACTCACTGCATGATGTGTAGTCAGCATCACGTCGGCTGCCTTTACTTCCAGGACTTTACCTGGTACCCATTTATTTCTGAGTTGAGCAGGAAGCCAAGGCTATTTAACAAACAAAAAACAAAAAAGTCTTGGTCCATTTAAATTTGAACCCTTGATCTTAAGATCTGCATACGAGCATTTAGCCACCGCACCCCAGCAGCTCCAAAAATCTGATGTGTTGGGTTAAAAAAACACAAGGTGCCAAACTCCCTTTTAAGAGTAAACACTGAAGAATAGGAAGAAGATCTGTCTCGACCAGGACTGGTCCATTTGTGTTTGTTTGTTAGCCCGTGATATTCTTTCTTTTTCATTATTTTCTTCTCTTCCTCTATTTACCTGATCAAAATTGGAGGGGAGTGCAAGTATCTTCTGTGTGCTTTATCAAATGTGTTGTATCAGTTGATTTTCATTTCTTTAAGGCTGTTATTGATGCCATTATTCCAACCTCTTCATGGTCTTCCTCTTGCTCTGTGTCCATTAAATTTCTTTGGCGTGGCTCTCTCTGGCAGTCGGTATCTGGGAATTTTTGTCAGATGACCAGCCTATCTCATCTGTTGTTCTTTAATAAATGGTATGACTGGTTTTCAGTGTTAATTGTGTATGTTCTTGATATTCTTTGCATGAGGGAATTAACTAAGCGTAAACAGCTAATGTCTTTCACATCATCTTTAGTCTATACCTCCTGTTACCTCCTGTTGTCTCCTGTTACCTTCTGTTGTCTCCTGTTGTTACAAACTGTATTCCCTTATCAAAGACTACTGATCTGTTGTAACTGCTGCTTCCATTGATGATGAACTGTATTTCTAGCATTGAACTATTTGTGTCGGCACTTCTGATGGCACCTTATAAATATGTTGTATGTGTATGCTATTGGCTTCGCTGAGACTGCAGTTGGTGCCAGTTTTGTCACAAGGGGTAGTGAGGCACACTCTGTGTGCTTTTCTTTGGCATAGGAACGGAGCAGCTTTAGGAGGAGAGCCATTCACTATGAAGTTGAGTTGAGTCAAGAATTGATATCACAGCACTCGGGGCATTCCCATGTGTTCTCCGTCCTCATCTTAAGCAGCCTGAGCAGAGTTCCAATATTGATGGTACCGGTCACAATCTGGTTAAATGTACGTCTTGCCTTTCCATTAAGTGTAGTGAGCCAGCCAGATCCTTTGGTTACACCCAGGTGTCTCATTCTCTCCAGGCCATAATAATCCTGTTTCTCTACTGATTCTGTTGCTTGTTCCCAAAGGCCTTGACCACATCTGCCTTGCCATGTATGAATTCACTACCAAGTGGTGCAGATCCAGCCCATCTGTATGCCTGTTTATTACCCACCACACCGGCATTGTCTGGAGAAAAGATCCAAAGTATGCTCATTACCCTTGACCTTCCCAGTGAAGCTTGCCACTCTGCTCGAAGCATCCCTGTCTTCACCTTTCTCAGCATGCTGCAATTACTACCTCCACCTCCATTCTCATGCTAGATGTTGTGGTGTCGAGTGCCAGGCTGTCTTCCTCTCAAAACTAAACCACTGGCATGAATTGTCGTGAATTTACTAGAATTTCCTTGAGTTGGAACTGTGTTGACCTGAGCTGACTTTATATCTCCCGCAGGAGGACAAAGAACCGCCCAGAGATCGCTACATCCACATGCTGGAGCTGTTGCTGGAACTCTACAAACAAAACTTCCGACTGTTCCACCACCACCCTAACTCAGCATGTGTCTACCTGTCCAAGTTCACAATGACCCAGCGAAGTGCTTGCATTGACGTCGGCTTTCTTCGAATTTCATGATACAGCCCTCAGCCGTTAATTTATTTATTTGTTTCTTTCTGCCTCAAGTTCTCCCCGTTCACAGTTTTTGGTCTGTGCACCCTTCTCCTTTTCCTCCTCTGTGTTTTTCTTCTTTTTCTTCTGTCCTGTCATAAAAGTGAACTTTAGTGAATGCTGTCATCACTAAATTCTATCTGGCAGACACCAGCAATGGCTGACATATGCCACATTGGCACTTCTGCTTTTTAAGACTGTTGGCTCGAAATGAGGAGTTCATATTTTATTGTGAACTGATATTTAATTGTGATATGTAGGTAGCCGTGGACGATTGTCATTCGCTGCCTTTTGCAACCTGCAGAATATTCTACCAGGTCTGAAGTTTGAAATTTAAACATGTGTTGATAAAGAAGTGCACTAACTGCTGCGCCAACACATACATTCTGATTTATATTACACAAAGATTCTTGTGTGCGGGCAGGTGTGTGTGCACAAGGGTGGGGGTGCATGCGAGTCGGCATATATTTGTCGGTGTCGTACATGTTTTAGTGGGTGTCGTATATGTTTGCTTTGAGGAAGGCAGTTAACAGTTTTAAAGATTACAGATTGTAGAAAGGAATGATTGCTCAGGTCAGTCATTTTATTTTAGTTGCAGTTATACACATCTCTGTTACCTGTCTTTTCAATCCTGAAAAAGAAAAACATTCAGTTGTGGACAGATGGTAGACTGAAAGAGTTCATCCAGAGTGAAGTGCAAGGTATGTTGGTGATCATTGTGGTGACAGCTCCAGGTCGATATGGAATGACAGACAAAACTGTGATCAAGTCTATAAATCTTCTTTCACTGTGCAGGTGTAGATGGAAATATAAAGTGATAACACTGTGCAAGTCAGACTTGGGAAGTCGCCAGTTGATTGTTTGTTATGTCACATCTTTGCCAATTCTTGTGGTTTTGCATTGCCTTCCGGTGATATCTGCATGTTTGTGTATATGTCTGTGTTTTTGGTTCATGCATAAGTTAAAATGAAATAACTGAAAGGTTCCATGTGTGGGTTCCAGGCTCCCATTGTAAGTTGGGGGTGGGGGGGGGGGTGAGATAGACTCATTTCCTCTATAACAAGCATGTCGGGGAAGTCAGCTATTAGGGGTACCTTTGATATCGGAGTGCATCTGCCTGATAGGCAAGTAACCAACACTATGTATACACATAAGCCAGATCTGTAAAATGGATGCGCACACAAATCTTAAACAAGACTAAACTTGAGTAGTGAATGAGCAACCAGAACTGTCTGCCAGAGTTTACAGCCGGGGAATGCTAAGAATAAGAAGCAGACTGTTATGTTGAACCAGTGCTGCTTTATGTTGAACCAGTGCTGCTGTACGGCTGTGAAACTGGGAGTGATTGAAACAACTAAGAAGAACTTGGAGGCCATGCGGATGTGGTTTCTGATTTGCATGCTGGGATACTGTAGACAGCCTCAGCAACTAACAGTGACTGCCTGGAATTGGCTGATGAAGTTAGAAAACTTTTTACAACTATGAGAAAGAGGCAGACCCCTGGAAAGATCAGTGGTGTAAGAGCCAGACAAGGAGAAATGATGCTTGATTGTCTGAAGTGATGGCATAGGGAACTGATTCAAAATACCAAGGATCGAGATCGGTAGAGAAACATGCTAGCTGAAGCTGCCAGGCACATAATGATGATAATGATATATCTTATTGAATGTTTTTCTGCTGTCTGCAAGATTTATAAGTGGTCGTTAGAAGTGGTTGCCATATTTTGTCTGCAAACCACAATTTCAGCATTAAGTTTGGCTGGTAATGTTGTCTATGTCTGCATGTGTGTGTTTGAGTGAGAGAAACTGATTGGTTGCTTGTCTGACTAGCTGGTTCCTGTGGTGTTGGTTGCTTGTTTGACTAGCTGGTTCCTGTGGCATTAATTGCTTGCTTGACTAGCTGGTTCCTGTGGCATTGATTGCTTGTTTGACTAGCTGGTTCCTGTGGCATTGATTGCTTGTTTGACTAGCTGGTTCCTGTGGCGTTGATTGCTTGTTTGACTAGCTGGTTCCTGTGTCATTGATTGCTTGTTTGACTAGCTGGTTCCTCTGGCATTGATTGCTTGTTTGACTAGCTGGTTACTGTGGCATTGGTTGCTTGCTTGACTAGCTGGTTCCTGTGGCATTGGTTGCTTGTTTGACTAGCTGGTTACTGTGGCATTGGTTTCTTGTCTGACTAGCTGGTTCCTGTGGCGTTGATTGCTTGTTTGACTAGCTGGTTCCTGTGGCGTTGATTGCTTGTTTGACTAGCTGGTTCCTGTGGCATTGATTGCTTGTTTGACTAGCTGGTTCCTGTGGCATTGGTTGCTTGATTGACTAGCTGGTTACTGTGGCATTGATTGCTTGATTGACTAGCTGGTTACTGTGGCATTGATTTCTTGTCTGACTAGCTGGTTACTGTGGCATTGGTTTCTTGCCTGACTAGCTGGTTCCTGTGGCATTGGTTGCTTGATTGACTAGCTGGTTACTGTGGCATTGATTGCTTGATTGACTAGCTGGTTACTGTGGCATTGATTTCTTGTCTGACTAGCTGGTTACTGTGGCATTGGTTTCTTGTTTGACTAGATGGTTCCTGTGGCATTGGTTGCTTGTCTGACTAGCTGGTTCCTGTAGCATTGATTGCTTGTTTGACTAGCTAGTTCCTGTGGTGTTGATTGCTTGTTTGACTAGCTGGTTCCTGTGGCATTGATTGCTTGTTTGACTAGCTGGTTTCTGTGGCATTGATTGCTTGTTTGGCTAGCTGGTTCCTCTGGCATTGATTGCTTGTTTGACTAGCTGGTTCCTGTGGCATTGGATGCTTGTTTGACTATCTGGTTCCTGTGGCATGGGCAGTATTCTTAGTCTTAATCCTCATACAGTCATAAATCTTTTGTTAGTGCTGTCATTCGGAGCAAGGTCAGCACTAGCCTAAACATAATTTTCATACAGTCGTATATGTTGTCAGCTTTATATTGAAGTTTTTGCAACATCACACACATTTCATATAACTTGATAAAGTGTTGTGTTTAACTGTCAAACTTGGAGTACAGTCCCACTATGGCTTTCAAGACAGATAACAGAAATATTGTGTCAGTCTTCTTCTTCTTCTTCGCGTTCACCAGCTGTACACTCTGGGGGAAAGTTCTGGTTGTTCGTTCACTTCTGAACTGCAGTCCTGCTCCAGAACTTAAGTGTTGCGTGTGCATCAGTTTTACAGATTTGATTCACCTGAGTGCATACTGTTGGTTGTTTGCCCCTCAGGCAGACACACTCCGACTTTAAAGGAAGCTGTCCAATTAGTCGACTCTTACGACATGCTTTTGGGTAGGCATTGGGTCTATTCTTGTTTTCCCCACAATGGGGCCCTGGAACCCACACAGGGATATTGTGTTAATGATTGAGAGAAGGAGATAATGGATGGAGACTGAGAGAAAAGATGCTGGACAGTTTGACATCATGGCACGGAAGATCATCTGTGTCAATGTTGATTGAAAGCACACAAGACAGAAGGTGGTAGATATACATGACACAGCATGGACTTTAAATAAGAAGAAGAGTGATTAAGATTGAGCATTATGACACTCCAGTTAAAAAGAGACGATGGACCATTTTGAAGCGGCATGTCTTGTTTGGGAATATAGCGCTGAACTGGGTCACAAATTGTGACGGAACCCGTGCTAAACTAAATCCAGAGACAACAGATCAAATGGTTTGGTCATGTGTCAAGACTACCAACAAATGGTGCACCTCTCATGCAGGTGATGGGGACTGGCACCTTTGATCCCCAGTCTAGCAGGAGACGTTCAAGTTACTAAGTTACTGTGGCTTCTGGGCATGCGTGTAAGCGCTGCTTCTCTCTCAGCAAATGTTGCCAGGTATAAGTATAGTGTGTAATTGAATGTCAGCCTCACATATAGTATGTTACCTCTCATAAATTCATTTTTGTACAACGAAATTACAGCATTTGCTTATACATTTGTAGATATGTGTTCCTAATATGGCATTATTGTTACTGATGAAATGACCTTATATAAAACATTGTTGATTTCACAGCTCTAGCCTAACGGATTTTAGAAACTTGTTTTCAGCATTCTTACACACACAGGACTGTAGATTACACCAGGCTGGTTTAACTCTCACGGTACCCCAGTAATAACTTTCTTGGAGGTTGAACAGGGTATCTGTAATGTGGTCTGCTGTCTAGATTAGGATGTCAGACTTCTAGATAGCATCCCTGAGGTAGCGTTCACTGGCTTTAAACTCCAGTGCCAAGGTGCAAGGAAATATACATGAAGAAAAGTGCATCCATCATCTTGAATAACCCTGTATTTTCATGCAATTACTTCTTGCTTCCTGTAGCCCTTTCTTTCCATGAACCTCTACACAAAGTACCAGTTTTCAAAGCATGATTCTGTAACCTGTTTCTGTGATCTATTTCTACATTTATCAACATAAACTTTATGTTTCATTTTGTGTTTTGGAGACATCTGTTTGATTTATCTCATTGTGGCACACTTTCTATTCATATGTTACCAAAGAATGTGAATGTTTTTGTCTGATGATTCTTGTGTATTTCCACCTGTTGACCATTTGAATTAGTGTTTCTATGAGAATTTAACCATTTCCACTTGTTGACCATCTGAACTAGTGTTTCTATGAGAATTTAACCATTTCCACCTGTTGACCATCTGAATTAGTGTTTCTATGAGAATTTAACCATTTCCACCTGTTGACCATCTGAACTAGTGTTTCTATGAGAATTTAACCATTTCCACCTGTTGACCATCTGAACTAGTGTTTCTATGAGAATTTAACCATTTCCATCTGTTGACCATCTGAACTAGTGTTTCTATGAGAATTTAACCATTTCCACTTGTTGACCATCTGAACTAGTGTTTCTATGAGAATTTAACCATTTCCACCTGTTGACCATCTGAACTAGTGTTTCTATGAGAATTTAACCATTTCCACCTGTTGACCATCTGAACTAGTGTTTCTATGCGAATTTAACCATTTCCACCTGTTGACCATCTGAACTAGTGTTTCTATGAGAATTTAACCATTTCCACTTGTTGACCATCTGAACTAGTGTTTCTATGAGAATTTAACCATTTCCACCTGTTGACCATCTGAATTAGTGTTTCTATGAGAATTTAACCATTTCCACCTGTTGACCATCTGAATTAGTGTTTCTATGAGAATTTAACCATTTCCACTTGTTGACCATCTGAACTAGTGTTTCTATGAGAATTTAACCATTTCCACCTGTTGACCATCTGAACTAGTGTTTCTATGAGAATTTAACCATTTCCACCTGTTGACCATCTGAATTAGTGTTTCTATGAGAATTTAACCATTTCCACCTGTTGACCATCTGAATTAGTGTTTCTATGAGAATTTAACCATTTCCACTTGTTGACCATCTGAACTAGTGTTTCTATGAGAATTTAACCATTTCCACTTGTTGACCATCTGAACCTTTATGTTTGTGTGGGAGTTTTAACATAGTAAAATACCTCTTATAATATGGGAAACGATCACAGGGGGTCATGTAAGTTGGTGTCAGCAGGGGTCATGTAAGTTGGTGTCAGTTGGGGGTCATGTAAGTTGGTGTCAGTGGGGGGTCATGTAAGTTAGTGTCAGTGGGGGGTCATGTAAGTTGGTGTCAGTGGGAGTCATGTAAGTTGGTGTCAGTTGGGATCATGTAAGTTGGTGTCAGTGGGGATCATGTAAGTTGGTGTCAGTGGGGTCATGTAAGTTGTTGTCAGTGGGGGGTCATGTAAGTTGGTGTCAGTGGGGGGTCATGTAAGTTGGTGTCAGTGGGGATCATGTAAGTTGGTGTCAGTGGGGTCATGTAAGTTGTTGTCAGTATGAAATTGTTGATATTCCCCTTTTATGATGTATCAAAGAATGTGACACTTTTCTAAGTGTGTGATTAAATTGTTCCTTTAAAAATTGGCCAGGAAAAGTTTTGTAATCTTATTCTAAAATATTAATTATGTGTGTGCATACCTTCTAACCTGTATAGTCGGTACTTTTTATGGCGGTTTGCAGTATTGGTATCTTTTTGTTAGATATGTTTTTTTTTCAGTAGACACTTTATGTGTACTGTACCTTTTAAAAAAACTGAGTACTGGCACTTTTGTGTGTGCTAACACTATGTTAATCTGTTTGCTATTGTTTGACCCAGTTTTATTTCTTGAGTTGTGTTCATTATTGCTAGTTCTTCGTTTCTATAAACCAGTTATCACTTGAGACACTTGCTTGCCGAACTGATCTGGTTATCTTGGGTTTGAACGCGCATCAAGACAAGTGTGTTGATACTTGAACTCGGCTCCTGGGTTGATCCAGTCTGCAGTGGTATCAGAGAAGGTCCTCGGAAGTTGATCACATGACCTAAGTGCTTTTTGGTCTCTACAAAATATGGACTAAGCTCCTTGTGTCCAGTGCACCAATGGCATGAAAAAGATCTTTTGCTTGCTTTTTTTTTTTTCAATTCTTGTTATCACCATTTGATGTGTGATGTTATCAGTGTCATGCTGGCTTCTTACACTTCCAGTAACATTTCCTGATATCTGTTTTAGACTGGATTGACGTAAGAGCTCGGGTAAATAAAAAAAATAAAAAAATTAGGGTGGAGATTTGAGCACATATAACAGGGACGTAAAACAAAGAGAGCACTGTGCAACACAGTATTCTTACCAACAATGTATTTTCAGTGTCATGCATGGACACTATCTTCAGAAAACAGATAAAAAATAGAAATGAAATGTTTAATTATTATGCTAGGTGAACAAGGAAAGATCGATTTAGGAATGGTGATATCAAGAGAAGAGTTGGCACAGAACCAATACTGAACTTTATCAATAGACAACAAATAAAATGGTTTAGCCATGTAACAAGACTGGCAACAGACAGGGCCCCACAGAGAGCAATGTTAATGTTATAAAGATATAGTGGTAACAGATCCAGAGGTCAACCACGCTGAAGATGGACCGCAGAAATATCAGTCAAATGAAGTAAACAGCTGTGAGACATTCCAGGAAAAGAGGAAAGAAAGAAGATTCAGAAATAGATAGACCAGCAGATCTTCGTGCTGATGGCCAGATTTCTGCAGCTCCCAACTGTAGTTACTGACTGGACATTATTGCAGTGCCATCTGGGATCAATGAACCAAGCTTGATCAGACATTGTTTGGTTTGGTTTGGTTTATACAACCGATCAACAACATGGCACAATGGTAGTTGCCTATAAGTGCTCTGTTCTACTTTTAACTCAAGCCTCAGTCCGAGAAATCTCAGTATAGTACACAATTGTTTTACCTACGCAACAATACACACAAGCGCCCGATCTTAGTGCCCAGAGACCAGTGGAAATTACTAGAAGTCCACGTTAAAAACCCACAGCCTGAACCCTGGACCATCAGCACTTGAGGCCGGCGCCATGCCTCGAGACCACTCCCCCCCCCCCCCCCACAGTATTTGCTTGCATTAACCTAGTTTTCAATAACATTCCTACTTGGGAAAGAATGTGAGGTGTAGGGAAAGAATGTGAGGTGTAGGGAAAGCATGTGAGGTGTAGGGAAAGAATGTGGGGTGTAGGGAAAGCATGTGAGGTGTAGGGAAAGCATGTGAGGTGTAGGGAAAGCATGTGAGGTGTAGGGAAAGCATGTGAGGTGTAGGGAAAGCATGTGAGGTGTAGGGAAAGCATGTGAGGTGTAGGGAAAGCATGTGAGGTGTAGGGAAAGAATGTGGGGTGTAGGGAAAGCATGTGAGGTGTAGGGACAGAATGTGAGGTGTAGGGAAAGCATGTGAGGTGTCAGGAAAGAATGTGAGGTGTAGGGAAAGCATGTGAGGTGTAGGGAAAGCATGTGAGGTGTAGGGAAAGAATGTGGGGTGTAGGGAAAGAATGTGAGGTGTAGGGAAAGAATATGGGGTATAGGGAAAGAATGTGAGGTGTAAGGAAAGAATGTGAGGTGTAAGGAAAGAATGTGAGGTGTAGGGAAAGAATGTGAGGTGTAGGGAAAGAATGTGAGTTGCAGGGAAAGAATGTGAGGTGTAGGGAAAGAATGTGAGGTGTAGGGAAAGAATGTGAGGTGTAGGGAAAGAATGTTAGGTGTAAGTTTTAATGATGTTTTCCCAGCTGTATATTTTGTAAATATGTTATTAAGTCATTTTCAAGTTCATACAAGAGCTGCTTTTGGATGTTAAAGTTTGGTGTTTTGTTATGATTTAGTTGATAAAATATCTGATCTCTTTTATCATTTCCCAAATAAAGGCTCCATAAGTACGGTTTCTCATTTATGAGTCTCTCAATATAGTAATTCAGCTATGGGTTTCCTAATTATGTTTTCTCAGTTGTGGTAATCATAGGAGTTAGAAAACTAGTCATGTTTTAGCGTACATTCTGACATCTTATTCCTACAAGAATCAAACCCTACTTTAAAACTTTGTGCAAAATGTAAAAGGTATCTTATATATAAATTATTTTTAAAATAAAGGTTTTGTTTGAGAATTCTGTTCAGTTGCTTTCAGATGTCAAATCTGAATTATTGAATGTTTAAATATAAGTGTTATTATTTGTGTTTTGTTATTTTTAGTTGTTTTTGGTAATTATTTAATGTTGAGATAATGCTTTTACATTAGTTAAAAACTTCAGTGTGTTTTTAGAGGTCTGCTATGAATTAGTGTGTGCTTCAAATTCTTTTCGGTTTTTTATTGTTTTTCTTTTGAGTTTTTATCTTCTGTTTTTTTCCTGAATATATTTTTAAATACTGCACATTTTGATTATGTTTTATATAACAACTGATATTTTTTTATTGCAAATCTTAATTTAATCACCGTGGCGGAGGAGCTAGAGGCTCGCCTGTGGATCAGAAGGTCATAGGTTCGGTCCCTGGCGGAGCCGAACTTTAAAAAAAAAATGACCTTGGCTCCCAGGTCGACCCAGTCATTGAGTGGGTACATGGTGCAGTCCTGGGAAGTAAAGGCGGCTGGCAGGATACTAACCACATCACCCATCTTGTGCCGATTGGTCTTTAAAATATAGGCCTAGCCCTATGTGCCCTGTGGGCTTAAAGGTGTGGAAAAGGGTCCGTTACCTTTTTTTTTTACTTTTTAAAATCTTAATTTGATATTATTTTGATGTTATATTGAATATGTGATACGCTCAGTATTGTTGCATTAGTATGTTTCACAATTCACATTGATAGTACATAGATGAGACAGATACTCTTCAGATTTTAAGAACAGTTCTTTTTTGAAAACCTTTTAACCACTTAGCGAGTAATTGTATGTCATGTTAAATCTAAGTAATTGTATGTCATGTTAAATCTGAGTAATTGTATGTCATGTTAAATCCGAGTAATTGTATGTCATGTTAAATCCGAGTAATTGTATGTCATGTTAAATCCGAGTAATTGTATGTCATGTTAAATCTGAGTAATTGTATGTCATGTTAAATCTGAGTAATTGTATGTCATGTTAAATCTGAGTAATTGTATGTCATGTTAAATCTGAGTAATTGTATGTCATGTTAAATCTGAGTAATTGTATGTCATGTTAAATCTGAGTAATTGTATGTCATGTTAAATCTGAGTAATTGTATGTCATGTTAAATCCGAGTAATTGTATGTCATGTTAAATCCGAGTAATTGTATGTCATGTTAAATCCGAGTAATTGTATGTCATGTTAAACTGATAACTGAGTGACATTTAACCCTAGAAGGACTGCACAACGAGCAGTAAACACCCGGTGATGCAAAGTGCTACCATTCGGCTGACAATCTCCTGGGTACAAGTCCCAGGAACTCCGTTCAACCGTTAGGTTATATTAGGGCCTCCGATGACATTCAACGTAGAGCTTTAAAATAACAAATTACATTCCATATTTCTAGAGGCCTCAGAGATGTGGTTTTACAGAAGAATGCTTAGAATACCTTGGACAGCCAAAAAAAGCAACCAAGAGATTTTGAAAGAGGCGAGAGCCCGAAGACAACTTATCACAGACATCAGAAGGAGACAGTCATCATTTTTTGGCCATGTTATGAGAAGAGGGAAAATAGAACATGTTGTGACCGCTGGAAAGATCTGTGGAAGGAGAGATAGAGGAAGACAGCAAGAGAAGATGCTTGACAGTCTTGTTGCATGGCATGGAGGTGTGTCGGCACACGAACTGATACATGCTGCAGGAGATCGCAGATTATGGAGAGGCATGATCGTCCACGCCAGTCGGCAAGGCACATGATGATGATGATTGCATATTGGGACCGGTTCCAGCGGAGACTGAGAAGGAAGATTTGTGAGAACTTATGCAAGACAATGAGTTAATCACATGAAAACAAAAGGTGTGTGGATGCTATGTTAATATGATAAAGTCAGGAAAGATGTACATAAGTTGGCATAACCCTCTCTTTCTGATTCAATGTGTGTTAAAGATGAATAAATAGATACTTGATAGATAATTATATTGTATTATGAAAGTACTGTTAATTCAGTATGGCAGATGACTAGCAGATCATATTACGAATATGTCACAAAGGTCTGATGGTTATAAAATGTTTTCAAAGGTAGTGATAGTTTGACATTAAAACCTTGAGGGGTGGGGGGGGGGGTGTATGAAAGGGTGACTTTGAATACCTTCATGACAGTTACATCTTCGGATGGATGGAGAAGAAGAAGAAGATGAAGAATGCCTTCAGTATTAGCAAGTTACCAACAGAACTAGAAATTTATGTAATTGCATGACATGAATGTTGTTCAGAGACTGCCAATAGATAAATGAAACTGAACATTGCCAACTAAAGTTGTGAAGCAGTAGCGATAAAAGTCAGTACACATGTGTACATAAGTACATCAGAGCTGTGACGAGACTGATGTATCTGAAGACAAGCTGTAGGAGCCATGCTAGGTAGGTCAAGATCAGACGAGCGTATGTCAGAAGAGAAGATTGCAGGAGAGATGTCAATGTTTACCAGTGCCAAGTCCACCGTGTGCTTCAGTGACAAAACTACTGCAGTGGACCTGGGAGGTACCAGTGGTGTGGCTGAAACTAGGAAGTTTCATGTTAGGGGTCCCGTGTGCAGCTCCTGTGTGATATTTTGTCTGTGAAGGTTAAAGAGTAAATGTGCTCTCTGTTTAAACCCTAGTGGTTTGTTTTTCTTTATCATTGTGACTTTCCGTGTTCAACAACATTTTCTTCTGTGGTGTTACATTTCATGGATTCTTCTTCTTCTTCTTCACTTGCTCTTTTACCGCTGTGGGTGTCGAGGGAGATATAAGGTTCTGTTTCTAGCTCTTCTGGCTGCCTCGACCATAGGCACATCGTGCTGTTGTAGAGTTTCTCTGATGTTATCCTTCCATCTTGTTCTTGGTCTACCCCGTGCTCTACGTCCTTCTTCTCTTTCCATGTATGCTTTGTATGGTATGGTGTCACAAGGCATTCTCTCTAAGTGGGCAAACCATTTCACTTGCTGTCTTTGTATGTAATCCAGAATTGGTTCTGTGCCGACTTATTCTCTTATGATCTCATTCCTGATCTGATCTCTTATGGTCACTTCTACAGCCCTTCTCAGACATCTCATTTCCGTGGTTACTAATTTTCTTTTATGGTTTGTTGTGAGTGACCATGTCTGGCACTGGTAGCACAGAGTTGGAATAAATATGCTTTGAATAAGATGTCTCTTTGTGCTGTAAGAGGGGGGCTAGCTGTCCCAATACTTGGTTTGCTTTACTGCATCTAATGTCAATTTCTTTATCCAATTTCCCATCTTCGGTAAATGTAGTTCCCAGATATTTAAACTCGGATGCCTGTTTAATGCCTTTGTATTCTATTGCTATGTTTAGATCTATCTTCTTTTTTTCCTGTTGACATTACTTCTGTCTTTTCAGTGTTGATTCTCATATTATTTGTTTTACATTCTTCATTCATGGATGTTGCAATTTCATGGCTGTATCTGTTATCAACGCCTGGTCATCTGCAAAGAGTAATTCGTTGATCTTACTAAGATCATGGATTACAGGCTTTAAATATCATAAACAAGAGATACCCCCCCCCCCCAAAAAAAAAAAAAAAACATACACACATAAGCAATTAACAACTCTAGCAACAACTCTGATGATGAAATCTTGCTAGTATTTTGAGTTTTTTGGAAACATATTTTAATTGCAGTTTAACAGTCAACATTCCTAGTGATAATTTGCTAAGATCATAGAGATAATTTGATAATACTCCTTGCTAAGATCATAGTGATAATTTGATAATACTCCTTGCTAAGATCATAGTGATAATTTGATAATACTCCTTGCTATTATCATAGTGATAATTTGATAATACTCCTTGCTAAGATCATAGTGATAATTTGATAATACTCCTTACTATGATCATAGTGATAATTTGATAAAACTCCTTGCTATGATCATAGTGATAATTTGATAATACTCCTTGCTATGATCATAGTGATAATTTGATAATAGATAATACTCCTTGCTATGATCATAGTGATAATTTGATAATACTCCTTGCTATTATCATAGTGATAATTTGATAATACTCCTTGCTAAGATCATAGTGATAATTTGATAATACTCCTTACTATGATCATAGTGATAATTTGGTAATACTCCTTGCTATGATCATAGTGATAATTTCATAATAATCCTTGCTATGATCATAGTGATAATGTGATAATACTCCTTGCTATTATCATAGTGATAATTTGATAATACTCCTTGCTAAGATCATAGTGATAATTTGATAATACTCCTTACTATGATCATAGTGATAATTTGATAATACTCCTTGCTAAGATCATAGTGATAATTTGATAATACTCTTTGCTAAGATCATACTGATAATTTGATAATACTCCTTACTATGATCATAGTAATAATTTGATAATACTCTTTGCTAAGATCATAGTGATAATTTGATAATACTCCTTACTATGATCATAGTGATAATTTGATAATACTCCTTGCTATGACCATAGTGATAATTTGATAATACTCCTTGCTAAGATCATAGTGATAATTTGATAATACTCTTTGCTAAGATCATAGTGATAATTTGATAATACTCCTTGCTAAGATCATAGAGATAATTTGATAATACTCTTTGCTAAGATCATTGTGATAATTTGATAATACTCCTTGCTAAGATCATAGTGATAATTTGATAATACTCCTTGCTAAGATCATAGTGATAATTTGATAATACTCCTTTCTATGATCATAGTGATAATTTGATAATACTCCTTACTACGATCATAGAGATAATTTGATAATACTCCTTCCTACGATCATAGAGATAATTTCATAATACTCCTTACTACGATCATAAAAGATAATTTCATAATACTCCTTACTACGATCATAGAGATAATTTGATAATACTCTTTGCTAAGATTATAGTGATAATTTGATAATACACCTTACCAAAATCATAGAAGTTTCAGACGTTGACTAATAAAGTAGTTAGTTACATCACTGGTTCAGTAACAATACTTGAAAGTTTCAACACTAGTAAAATTTGGTAATAATACATTAGTTTTAACACAGGCTACAAGTTAGGTAACAGCACTAGCTACAACACTTTAGTACAGGTGGGGTAACTGGTGAGCTCTATCCATTACTGTTTGAAAAACAAGGAATTTATCCCTGTGAGTTATGAGCTGGATTATCTTCACAGCACTCCGGACACATCCATAGGTGCTCAGATTCCCCTCTCAACATATTCATAAGCGTCTCGCGGTTAACAGTGCCAGTCCTATGCTGGTTGACAAGAACTTGTTATGTGTCCGGTGTGCTGCCTGTCATATCTGACTGTGCCGATCTTTACTCTCTCAGTTGTCGTACTCTTAATAACAGTGACGCGGGCACGTTGCTTTCAAAATCCTCGGAATGTCCTATCTCTCTAAGGGCATTCATTGATAATGTCCGCTTGATCCATAGGCCGGACATCTGAAACTAACGCAGAACTTGCCAGTCTGTCAGCTCTTTCATTACCAACAACATCTGCTTGCCCTGGGACAAATAGCAGGAGAGTTTTGCAATGACTCAGTCCACTGTCTGCACGTGAAGCCAGCCTCGACCCACCTGATCATGCTCAAAGAATCCCTCAGCACACACGCGGAAATAGTCTTGTGATCCCAGCCACCTGAAAGCTTGTGTCACCGCCATCACCTCCATCGTCATGCTGCTGGTAGTCATGGAGAAGGCACCGCTGGCTTCTCGGACTGTTCTGCCTGAAGAGCCAGCTGTAAATGCCCATGCACTCCTTTGACCTCACAGAACTGACCCGTCTGTGAAGATCACCACATCTGTCTCATCTGACTTGTCACTGGTAAGCGTGCAGACCTCGGCATTGACAGCAACGACTGGTAGTCTTAGTTTCTGCTTCATAGCAAACGGGTCATGACTGGATCAGGACTGAGTCCATAAGTGGATGTACAGCCAGAACTTTCCGCCAGAGTTTACAGCTGCAGAACGCGAAGAAGAAGAAGATATTCAGGTAATTGCCGTTCCAACTTTAAGGCAATCAGGTATGCCCATAGTTGCTATAGAGCAACTTGCTCTGTTTCTCCACCAAAGAAAATTACATAGAATGCCTATAGCTGCTTGTGTGTCGTCCATAGCCACCAGAGCCGTACATGCAGTGCCACTATTCGGATGAGAATCACCCAGACCTAAGTCCCAGAAACCCTGGACCCCGGTCCGACTACCCAGTGGACATTACGTCGGTAATCCGGACTGAACGGGTAAACTGCCAGGCAAAGGTTTGGCTTTGCGGTTTGGGTTTTACTCGTGACTTGGTTTTGTGTCTGATCCCAGCCCCTTTAGCCAGGCCACTGCAGCAGAGCTACACTTTGAACTTAGCCAAAAGGCAGACAGCCGGGTGTGGCTTTAAAATACCGATCAATTGCGTTCCACTTAGGACGGGAATTCTTTAATAAGTAAAGCTGCTTGAAAACGTACACCAGACTGACATTTCGGCCAAGTCAGTAGCACACTCACATATTAAACACACAAGGCCGCTGTCTGAAGTGCCGAAACACACAGTTCGCCGCCAGAATTGCATTTCATCATCTGTGGAAGCAGCAGTTACAAGACAAACGCAAGAAGAAATAATAGTTTTTTTTTTTAAACCAGGGAAAGATAACTGATACAGCACTAAGTGAAAAAATGGCAACATTTCGGCCCATCCCCGATTTTCCAGCAAGGGAAGTAACAACATTTGCTGAAATCGGGGATGGGCCGAAATGTGGCAATTTTTTCCACTTGGGCAACACCAGTTATCTTCCCGTGGTGGACAAAAAAATATGTTGGCGGAACGTTATAAATTCTTGTTGTTTGCTGATGTTCTTTCATTGCCAGACCTTAAGGCAGTGACTGTCCCAGCTTTTCTACCTTCTCTGTCCTGTAGGCACTCTGGACTCGACGTTCGTTGTCATTATATTGATGCAGAGAGAGAGAGAGAGAGAGAGAGAGAGAGAGAGAGAGAGAGAGACGGGGAGCGTGAGAGAGAGAGAGAGTGGTTAGACAAAGATTGGGAGGGAAAACGATAAATGAAAGGTCTGCATAAATGCATGTTCTGTAAATTGAATGCTTTTGTGTACCATTCACTACATCATGTAACGTTGGAGTATGTGAGCAGATAGCCTTTGATTTCTGGTATCTGTTTAGGCACGCGTGGATTCCGGGGCGCTACTGAGGAGGGGGGGGGGGGGGGGGAGAGATACACAAAGAGAGAGAGAGAGAGAGAGAGAGAGAGAGAGAGAGAGAGAGAGAGAGAGAGATATGCTCACTGCCCCATAATAAACTTGTTGAAGAAGGTGATCAAAAAGAGCTTTGCTGAATTCAGGTGTGTTACACCAAAAACAAAGCACAGATATCAGCAGCCTAGCTGTTACAACACAGCCTACTATGCCAATCGCTCTCTTAAGTGTGAACGAAGAAAAGATGTGCTTTTTTTCAACCAGGGAAGAAAGCTGATACTGCACCAAGAGAAAAACTTACGTTGGTTTGTTCTACAGAGATGCTAGTATTTACAGTCTTGGATATTGCATCTATCCATCGCTTGTGGAGTCAACCTCTGGACTTGCTTCATCTTCTCTTCTTCTTCTCTTTTCACAGGCTGTAAGCTCCAGTGTAGGGTCTGAGATGTTTTTGTATATCCGTTTTACAGGCTGTAAGCTCCAGTGTAGTGTCTGAGATGTTTTTGTACATCCGTTTTACAGGCTGTAAACTCCAGTGTAGGGTCTGAGTTTTTTGTGTACATCCGTTTCACAGGCTGTAAGCTCCAGTGTAAGGTCGGAGTTTTGTGTGTACGTCCGTTTTACAGGCTTATTTGTGTGCAATAGGCTGTTCCTTGCCGCTCGGGGAGATGCACTCCGACTTCGAAGGAAGCCATTAGTTAGTTGACTCCTACAGCATGCTTCTTGGGGAGGCAGTGGGTTTATTCTTGTTTTCCGATAATGGTGCCCCAGAACACATACGGGGCGTCTGGAACCCATACGGGGTGCCCCGAAACCCATACGGAGCATTGTGTCTAAGTGATAAGATTTTCTGTGGTACACTGTCTGCTGGTTTGTTGTCACATGTCCGAACCATTTGATCTAGGGATGTAATTTACAACTGAAAACACATGTTTGGAAAAAAATATTTTACTTTTTTGTGGTTTCAGTTGTATATTTACAAAATTACTTAAAAGAAAGAATACTAAAAGATGTGAATCTTGCAGTCTATGCTTTTTATGCTGAATCTAGCAGTCAACTACTCTGATCAGTAATCCATTACCTCCAATAACAAAACAACACCAAGGTATCTGTTATATGAACCATGTTTATTATCTGCTTAAGAATGACCTTCAGGTGAAAGTTTCAGAGCACCAGATAATATAATACAAGTAATAACAACATACATCATATATTTATAATAACATAACATGCACACATGACGGCACAAATATGTTGCTCCACACACAAAATATCACATATGAGCAGATCAGTTTTATGATAATAATATATTATGTCAGAGTTTTCCCTTTGTAACCTCTGACCTCACCCACTGTAGCAATTTTAAAACAGAAAAGCATTTTTAATGAAACAATTTGCAAGTAATGAACATGCAATTACAAAACAAACATGTTTAATAGTAACACATTGTTATTCTTACTGCTATATTATTTCAACATGTCCCACTGGAAGCATAATGGGAAATTATCTAGAAACATGTTTAAACAAAAAGTAGTTAGTTCAATTTATTTACAAAACATATCTATTGAACAAGTGACTACAGTCTAAAAGAAATGCTGGCAATAAAATAAAATCTTCATAGAGAAGCTTGACAAGCTGTGAGACGTACACAATTAATATATTAGAACAACACTGCTCTATGCAGTTACAATCAAATCAGACAATATAGTGAAGTTTCAGGAACTTTCCTATTAGGGTCTCCTCATTGTAAAAAAGAAAAATGAAATAAGAAACTGTTTACAAATATCACCCAATCATCCATTTTGAAACTGAGTGCTTCCAATGATGTCACGCCCAATGAATGACATCATCATCATCTGTAAATGCAGGTGGCTGTCACTAGGCAACAGATTTGGAGGTTTAGATGAGATTACTAACTCTTTCAGTCCCAAGGAATGCATCATATGTTCATAGGTTCCTACCCAGATCCCCAATGGATGCAAGATTCACAAATCTGACATCTTTCTTTACTACCCTTTGGGCCACTGATGCTAAACCCCTAGGACTGAACTAGTTTTATGTTTTTTTTTTTTAAAATTCTAAAGAGAAAATTAAAAGATTCTCGATTATGACTGTATACCAGTACTGTATCTAAATTTGTATGAAAAGAGTCAAAGAGCTCATAAACAAATCTAAAATAATTGCTCCGACTTTTATCATGTAGCAGGTCCTTTGCAGAACATCGCTCTCATCACATCCTGCTTGACAGGAACTTGGTTCCCCCACCACCTCTCCTACCTCATGCACTATCCCACCCCAGGTGTCTCTTATATTCTGTGCTCATCTTCACAATAGTCTACCTCTGCCCCTCCTTCCTGGCAGCATGCCTACCACTACTATTCTTTCCAATCTACTACAGAGTTTTATAAGTGCAAAATAGTTCAGTTTCAACTACAATGTTTACTAGGCAATCTTCCTTGAGGTTAAGATCTTTTTGCACACTTTTACCAGTGTCTTCATAAACAAAGAAAAATGGAAACAACTCTATGAATTCATAATAAATTTATCAGATATTCAAATCAATATTCATGCACACAAGCTAAAGAAAACAGCAAATATAGAACAGACTCACTGATGGAAAACATCTGTTTTGTGTTTCGATGAAATATCCCAAATGACACCGCAAATTTCATGTCTACAGTTCTGTTTCCAGATTTTGTTTTTCATAAAGAGTGAAATGTTTGATTTTGTAGGTGTCTTTCATTTGTCAAGTTCCCTTCAGGTTAAAATTTATTTACAGAATCTATATGTTACTAGAATCCAGTTTAATTTATTCTATAACAGTTCTGGTCACATTGCTGAGTTTTGCCTGGCTGGAAAAAGGAAAGGAATAAAGATAACTTGCCAAAGGAATCATCCAACTGCATACAGGCTATGATTATTTAAAACGCCTCTCAAGGTTTTATATGTGAAGTGAAAGTGCTGACTACTCGCCACAAGCTCTAATTTTATGTGTAGTCAATGAAAATATTCAGTGAAAAAGCATATATACAATTTCATATTGTAGAATTAATTATTGGTATCTGAAAACATAAACTGAAGCAATAAAGACTGAATACAAAAGCTGTGCTGGACAAACAAAGAAACAAAACCAAACTTAATAAAAGCATATATTTAAAAAACAAATATTGCAAGGTAACATTGTAACCCATCAAACCAATTGTAAGAGGCAACAAAAGGGAGCTGGTGTGGTACTGGCAACTTACTCTATAGAAAAACTTCATAGCTGCAAATTCTTATTAACCACGAATACGTCTAACAATGGGAGAGTTTCGTCTGAGTTGGCTGAGAATTGAGAATTTGGAGAATGTGCTCAAAATTGAGAAATAAATTATGAGAATTTAGTAAAGGACTCTCCTTTATGCCTTCAGGCATATAAGGCTAGATCTTTATTTTATAGACCAATCGGCATTCAGTGGGCGATGCGGCCACCTATACTTCCCAGGACTTTATGTGGTACCCATTTAACGCTGGGTAAACCTAGGAGTCAAGGTAACTTTTTGGAAAAATTCCAACTTCATCAGAATCCAAACCCACGTCACACAATTGTGACATTCAGTGCGTTTGTACTTGTCATAACTTTGTGTATGGGTTCTGGAACCCCAGTTTGGGGAAAATGAACAGATCCACCGCCTTCCCCAACAAGCATGTTGTAGGAGTCAACGAACTGAGATTTTCCTTCGAGGTCTGGGAACATCTGCCCAGTCGGCAAGGAACAACCACATGCACACAAATAAGCCAATCAAATGGAAGTACACACAAAACTCAAGCCCTGGCACAAAGCTAAAGTAAAAATAGAAGAACAACTAGGACTTTCCACCAGAGCTTACAGCTGGTGAACAAATGTGAAGAAAAACTTGTCATAATTCGGACTCTCAGCCGTGACCGTGACACAAACAAAACAACACTGCCAGCTTATTGTGGAGAGTGATTTAAGTTGTGCCTGGTCAAACATCAGACCAACAATAGCGGACATCAAGACAAAACAGTGTCAGCCATCAGACCAACAATAGCAGACATCACCAAGACAAAACAGTGTCAAACATCAGACCAACAATAGCAGACATCACCAAGACAAAACAGTGTCAAACATCAGACAAACAATAGCGGACATCACCAAGACAAAACAGTGTCAGCCATCAGACCAACAATAGCAGACATCGCCAAGACAAAACAGTGTCAGCCATCACACTGATATCTGGACATTAAATTACCAGTTGTTGGCGATTTTTGGTTTGTCATTTGACACCTTGATTTGTGTGTATGTTTTTCTTCGAGTTCTGGTTAACAGTATTTGAAATTTTTCTATTGTTCTCCTCTTTTCACTCACATTTTGTTATACTGGGGGTTGGGGGTTTCGTAATAATCTCAATGACGGCATTCCCTGAGAAATGTTGGAGACCTCTGATCTAGGTCGTACCAGTCTAAAATGGGTTCCAGGAAATTCCATGGGAAATAAAAGAGGATGCCACGATGCTGACCACATCACACATAAAGAGCTGGATGGTCTGCAGATATATGGGCCCTAGCATCCTCTCGTTCAGCAATGTTCTCTTCAATCTTTGGTGTTTTTGTTTGTTTGTTTGTTGTTCACCGGCTGTAAACTCCACAGGAAAATCCTGGTTGTTCATTCATTTATTTACTTTGGTTTCTTCAAGGACCTGAGTTTTGCATGTGCACCCGTTTTACAAATCTAGCCGAACTGTATGCAGACTATTGGTTCCTTGCTTCTTGAGCAGATGCATTCTGACTTTAAAGGAATTCTTTAATTAATCAACGACCACAATATACTTGTTAGGTAGGTAGTGGGTGTATTCTTGTTTTACCCCAATAATGGAGCCGCGGAATCCATAATGGGGGAATCTTTTTGTTTGACTGTGCTTGTTTTCTTCTGAAGTCATTCTTCTTATTCGTTGCACAACAAAACACAGTTTGACCTCTGAGCTAAACCATTTATGGCTTGATGACATCGCTGTCAACATTAATGCTAAACAAACTGTATTTTTAGTCTTCAGCAGTTTGTGCCCTTGAGGTTCGCTGCTGCAGACATGACAGACTCATGACAGGCACATCAGACAGGGGTCAGGCACATTAGTTGTGAACAGTCCGTCACAGAAGTGACGCTATTTTGAAACTTTCTACTTCATTTGTTGGACTGACAGGCATGTATCAACACACTCAACCTTCACTGGCCGATGCATTTCTATAGGTTTCACCTCTTCAGTGATTTAAAACCAAAAAAAAAGACACAGACAGCACATCATTAGCTACTCTCTGGTGCATGTCAAAATTGGAATGGCCATCGTTAAACTGCCATTATTTTGTCTGCACCATGATGTCACATGCTTAATACTCCTGATATTCTTAACTGACAGGTTACAAGACAAGGGCATGCTTATTGTAATTTCTACCACACTTTTAACATTTTCATTTAAAGTCCTCACGTGTGTGTGTGTGTGTGTGTGTGTGCACAAATGTGTGAGTGCACAAATTTATTATATATAAATACCTCTGTGAATCTGTGATTCTCTGTTCATATCTTCTATGTTCAGGTCTCCTATGTGATTCTCTGTTCATATATCTCCCCTGTGATTCTCTGTTCATATATCTCCCCTGTGATTCTCTGTTCATATATCTCCCCTGTGATTCTCTGTTAATATCTCCCCTGTGATTCTCTGTTCATATCTCCCCTGTGATTCTCTGTTCATATATCTCCCCTGTGATTCTCTGTTCATTTATCTCCCCTGTGATTCTCTGTTCATATATCTCCCCTGTGATTCTCTGTTAATATATCCACTGTGAGTCTCTGTTCATATCTCCCCTGTGATTCTCTGTTCATATATCTCCCCTGTGATTCTCTGTTAATATATCCACTGTGATTCTCTGTTCATATATCCCCTGTGATTCTCTGTTCATTTATCTCCCCTGTGATTCTCTGTTCATATATCTAGCCTGTGATTCTCTGTTAATATATCCACTGTGATTCTCTGTTCATATATCCCCTGTGATTCTCTGTTCATTTATCTCCCCTGTGATTCTCTGTTCATATATCTCCCCTGTGATTCTCTGTTAATATATCCACTATGATTCTCTGTTCATATCTCCCCTGTGATTCTCTGTTCATATCTCCCCTGGGATTCTCTATTCATATCTCCTCTGTGATTCTCTGTTCATATCTCCTCTGTGATTCTCTGTTCATTTCTCCCTTGAATGTGCCAAACAGATCACAATCTTCTTTATCTTATAACTGTTAATACCTGTTTCATACCACGACTTTAGAGGTCTCTTTCACTGGCATATGTAAAAAGTGAATTAACATTAGAACTGAAAGCATGTAATGTTAAAACCAGAGATGCCTACACGTATATAAGAAGTATTCAAAACAAATGTAGCAGCAGATAAAACCTTATCCAATATCACAGTTTAACATGATACCATTGTTGTTTTTCCTACTTGACAAACAATCAAAACCTGGCACGACTGGTATTTTGTAAGCATCACATTTCAACAGAATAAATAATTCGGGTTTTTAAATGCACATTGAACATTAACATTATTGAAATACTAATAATTAAGGAAGAGCTTGGAGAATTCTTCCACAGCAGAATCAATCAGTTCATTGCTGGAGCTATGGAGTTTGTGCTTTGCGTCACGTGCTCGGCAGGTGGCTAGCTATTCGGCAAAGAGAGACTCAGCCACACAGGATAAAACCCAGTGCATTTAAGTCAATTCTCTCGACTTTATCCATCAGTAAGCTACGAAGACACCAAGCAGCCGTTCAGATGGCAATGGAGAAGGCAGAACTAAGACTACAGACCAAACACTGACAGAAAGAACTAACAACAATTTTAAGGCTTGAGACAGAATATTCAACCTAACAGGTAACATATTTTTGAAAAAAGATATCTTCTAGATAAAGATTAAGGGTGATTTCTCTTTTCAGAATTTACAAAATTGGTATTGCAGGGGATATTTAAAATGTATAAAGAATATAAGATGAAACAAAGATTTAATAGAAGTTATCTCATCTTGAACTTTTGGAAATATCAACCCTAAACATTCAGTTCTTGAACTGAGTTAAAAATGAGCTTTAACTCAACCACCATCATCATCATGTAGCAGGTCCTTTGCAGAAAGTCGCTCTCATCACGGTCTACCTGAAAGAAAGTCTCTCGCCAGCTCTCCCGCCTCATGTACTTTCACAGTCAAGGAGTCATTCTTCAAGTATCACAAGAAATAATGTGCTGGGAGCTGACAATAACAGACATACTTGTAGTTAAAGAGTCAGTGAACTAATTCTGCAGTAACAGGTTTAATCCAGTAGGTTATGAGTAAAACCTTTTGCTTATCAGGAAGTTGTCATAAAGCTGTTTCATCTGGCAAGTCCTGGTTGATGGCCAGAGAGTCATCATCATCCTCAGAAATTCTGTTCATATCTGCAGTTGCAGTTTCTGGTGCTGTACCACTTTCATATCGAGCCATTTGTGCTTGGCATTCCTCTTTGATGCGTGTAAGCAGTCGGTGGACTTCTCGATTCTGTGGTGCCAGTCTCAGGGCTTCCATCAAGTCTTGCTGGGCAGCAGCATATTGTCTGTCAGAGATAGGTTATACATTGTGTTAGATTAATTAAAATGTCATTACAACAAAAGTCATACCTTCAATTAAATTCTATTCCAATGTCTGTGAGGCGTAAATAACAAAAGTGATTTCTTCATCTTCTTCATGTTCTCTGGCCGAAAACTCCGGTGGAAAGTTCTGGATTTTCGCCAAATTCTAGACATTTGTCTTGTTCCAGAACCTGAGTGTTGTGTGTACCTCTATTTGACAGATCTAGCTTATTTGTATGGAGATTCTTGGTTCCATGTCTCTCAGGCAGCTGTACTTGAACTTTAAAGGATGCCCCTACTTAGTCAACTCCTAGGACATGCTTGTTTGGAAGGCAGCGGGTCGATTCCTGTTTTCTTTACAATGGGTCCCACACCAAGTGTTGGACCAAGTTCTGCACCAAGTGTTGCACCACGGCCTGGTCTCAAACTGGTCAAGGTCTGCCTACACCTCATCCTAGAAATGGGTTCCAAACCAGGGGCCTGGCCAGTGTAGACAGGACTGATGTGTCCCTCAAAGTCAGGGTGTATCTACATGACAGGTAAAAGAACCAACAGTCTGCACACAAATGTGCTAGATCTGTAAAATGGATATGTACACAAAACCTAAGTCTGAAACAAGACCAAAGTCCAGAAGTAAACGAACTACCAGGACTTTCGGCAGGAGTTTACAGCCGGGGAACATAAAGAAGAGTAATTTGAAATAAAAAAATACAACCAAATAGACTCAGAAGCATAGGTCAGTGAAAACGAGGTCAGCTTGAATGAGGATTCAAACTTATGGGAACTAGTCCACAGACAAACGTATTCTGACTGAAGGAGGATTCAAACTTATGGGAACTAGTCCACAGACAAACGTATTCTGACTGAACGAGGATTCAAACTTATGGGAACTAGTCCACAGACAAACATATTCTGACTGAACGAGGATTCAAACTTATGGGAACTAGTCCACAGACAAACATATTCTGACTGAACGAGGATTCAAACTTATGGGAACTAGTCCACAGACAAACATATTCTGACTGAACGAGGATTCAAACTTATGGGAACTAGTCCACAGACAAACGTATTCTGACTGAAGGAGGATTCAAACTTATGGGAACTAGTCCACAGACAAACGTATTCTGACTGAAGGAGGATTCAAACTTATGGGAACTAGTCCACAGACAAACGTATTCTGACTGAAGGAGGATTCAAACTTATGGGAACTAGTCCACAGACAAACGTATTCTGACTGAACGAGGATTCAAACTTATGGGAACTAGTCCACAGACAAACATATTCTGACTGAACGAGGATTCAAACTTATGGGAACTAGTCCACAGACAAACATATTCTGACTGAACAAGGATTCAAACTTATGGGAACTAGTCCACAGACAAACATATTCTGACTGAACGAGGATTCAAACTTATGGGAACTAGTCCACAGACAAACGTATTCTGACTGAACGAGGATTCAAACTTATGGGAACTAGTCCACAGACAAACGTATTCTGACTGAAGGAGGATTCAAACTTATGGGAACTAGTCCACAGACAAACGTATTCTGACTGAACGAGGATTCAAACTTATGGGAACTAGTCCACAGACAAACATATTCTGAACTGAACGAGATTCAAAACTCATGGGAACTAGTCCACAGACAAACATATTCTGACTGAACGAGGATTCAAACTTATGGGAACTAGTCCACAGACAAACGTATTCTGACTGAAGGAGGATTCAAAATTTTTTATGGGAACTAGTCCACAGACAAACGTATTCTGACTGAAGGAGGATTCAAACTTATGGGAACTAGTCCACAGACAAACGTATTCTGACTGAACGAGGATTCAAACTTATGGGAACTAGTCCACAGACAAACATATTCTGACTGAACGAGGATTCAAACTTATGGGGAACTAGTCCACAGACAAACATATTCTGACTGAACGAGGATTCAAACTTATGGTAACTAGTCCACAGACAAACATATTCTGACTGAACGAGGATTCAAACTTATGGGAACTAGTCACACAGACAAAACGTATTCTGACTGAACGAGGATTCAAACTTATGGGAACTAGTCCACAGACAAACGTATTCTGACTGAAGGAGGATTCAAACTTATGGGAACTAGTCCACAGACAAATGTATTCTGACTGAAGGAGGATTCAAACTTATGGGAACTAGTCCCACAGACAAAACGTTTCTGACTGAAGGAGGATCAAACTTATGGGAAACTAGTCCACAGACAAACGTATTCTGACTGAACGAGGATTCAAACTTATGGGAACTAGTCCACAGACAAACGTATTCTGACTGAACAAGGATTCAAACTTATGGGAACTAGTCCACAGACAAACGTATTCTGACTGAACAAGGATTCAAACTTATGGAAACTAGTCCACATACAAACGTATTCTGACTGAACGAGGATTCAAACTTATGGGAACTAGTCCACATACAAACGAGTCATAGAAATGCTTCATCTCATTTAGGAAATTTATACACTAACAGAGATATCTGCACGCAAGAGAAGTGATTCCTAATAAATTATATAATTATTTATGTTTATTTTTGCTATCCTGTCACTAGAGCACCAACTTACCTGTCGTCTCTCCGTGCCCTGGCTCGAGCGTAAAATGCCTCAAAACATTTGGGCCGAAGCTCCAATGCTTTACTGGCAAGATCAATCGCAGATTGCAGATCCTGGGAACAAATTGAGACCCCAAAAAAAATATAGCATATTCAGTCGGTACATTTAAATGATATTCTGTCTACCATAAGAAAGATAACAGTCAGACAGTTATTCACATTTAGCTAATCAAAATAGAGATGGACCATAATGATAGAAGTTTTACAAAATGATGATAAACATGCACTTAGCATAAGATGCGGGTTGTAGAAAGGTAAAGGACAGAAAAGACAACCACAAGATTAGCATGAGGCAGAAGAAGGAGTAATGAGAGAATTATGCGTGTAAATGAACCCATGAGAAGAAGGGTGAATGAACTGAATGAATGCATGAGAAGATGGGTGAATGAACTGAACTCATTAGGTGCTGGAACGATGAGCATGGAAGAGTGAATGTGAGTGAGTCTGACATCTCAGTCTATCCAAGTCCCCCGTGTGGGTTCCGGGGTCCCATTGTGGGGAAAACAAGAATAGACCCACTGCCTCCCCAAAAGCATGTCGTAAGAGTCGACTAATTGGGGAGCTTCCTTTGAAGTCGGAGTGCATCTGCCGGAGAGGCAAGGAACCGACAGTCTATATTCAAGAGAATGAGATCTGTAAAACTGATGCACACGCAACACTCAGGTTCTGGAGCAGGACTGCAGTTCAGTAGTGGACGAGCAACCAGAACCTTCCGCCAGAGTTTACAGCTGGTGAACGCGAAGAAGAAGAAGTCTATCCAAGTGATCATGAATACCTCGCTATCTGTGTTTGTCAAGATGAACGCCAGCCTAATGAGTGTCAGCTGTTTTGAGTCAATATGTGTACGTCAAGTTGGGCCTGCAAGTCTATGAACCTGGCATGCATGCAGAATGATGTAGCGTGAGTAAGTAACTTGCTGTGTGTGATGCAGCGGAGCTGAGTGCTCACCAGTTATAACTCCAGACAACCACTTAGTGAAGGAGAGCAGAGACAATGCAGCTTGGAACAGATATTGAGCATACTGTTTGTTAAGCAATGTGTTTGGCCTCTGAGTATAATTTCCCTGTTGTTGCATAATGGGCCAACTATAGTCCCAGCCCTCGGCAATGTCACTGAGCCAAAAGGAAGTATATTGCAATTGTTGCCTGGTTTTAAATTAAGCATGGTTCCCACAGACAGGCACAATATAAGAGGGTGAATCTGAGGCAGACAGAGCAGATATTGAATTCTATGATAGCACTACTATACATTAACTATCAGATATAGGTCTGTAAAGAGTTCTATGAAAGCAGTACTTTAGATTTACTATCAGATATAGGTCTGCAAAGAGTTCTATGATAGCACTACTAAACATTAACTATCAGATATAGGTCTGTAAAGAGTTCTATGATAGCAGTACTATAGATTTACTATCAGATATAGGTCTGTAAAGAGTTCTATGATAGCAGTACTATACATTAACTATCAGATATAGGTCTGTAAAGAGTTCTATGATAGCAGTACTATAGATTTACTATCAGATATAGGTCTGTAAAGAGTTCTATGATAGCAGTACTATAGATTTACTATCAGATATAGGTCTGTAAAGAGTTCTATGATAGCATTACTATAGATTTACTATCAGATATAGGTCTGCGAAGAGTTCTATGATAGCAGTACTATAGATTTACTATCAGATATAGGTCTGTAAAGAGTTCTATGACAGTACTGTAGATTTACTATCAGATATAGGTCTGCGAAGAGTTCTATGAAAGCAGTACTTAAGATTTACTAGCAGATACAGGTCTGCAAAGAGTTCTATGACAGCAACACTACAGATTAACTATAAACGTTTATAAATATGCAAAGAGGTGAGACTCCAGGACTCACACAAGTCAAGGCTTTGAAGAGCTCTCCATGGTGTGGCCTAATTACAAACTTCAGTTATGAGACTGCTTAATATCCCCAGTTCTCCCAGATAAGCAGTTTAATGTGGTCCCCATGAAGATGGCACTTCACCGAATCAGGTCACAGTCTCAACATTATTTGACAGATACAAATTCATTCAGGAAGATCTGACAAAAGAGTTAGGAGTTTAGTCTTCCAAGACTCCAAACCAACAAAAAGAAAAAAAAAATGTTATAAATAGTGACAGTGAGGTTTGCAGTCTGTCCATTTAACCATATTCCCTTTACCAGTCTTTCTTGGTCTGCCTCTTCTATTCTTCCTGCAGTATCATTCTGACACTCAAATTATGACCAACAAATCAACCAACACTTACAAATACTCACATTCAACTTATGACCAACAAATCAACCAACACTTACAAATACTCACATTCAGCTTACGCTTACACCTGGACAGACTGAGAAGGAAGTTTAGCTTCAGCTCTCGGAAAATGTGAGCCTCCTCTGGACCGGTCTCCTTGGGGAACTTCTTGAGGGCGTACTGGAACCTCTGACCAGCTTCCTTGACCCGATTTTTCTGTGAAATAAATTTGTGCAAATGCATTATCTCGGAGTTAGAAAAGCAAGACAAAATAAATGATGTTTTCTGGTCTCTTCAAATATTTTATCAATCAGCCAGAGGTGCTAGAACCTGCGGGCTTACACAAATGGAAAAAGGATAAGTGCCCCCCCCCCCCCCCCCACCCCTCCCCCAAGATCAGATGTTATTTTTTAAAGTATTTGTTTATACATTTTTTTTCAAATATATTCGCATGTTGTTTGCTATTCACCAGACACTAATGAAAAAATTATTATTATTACTGCACACTTAAAAGGTCACAAATTGGACTCATATGCCCGTCTTAATATCTGGTCCTTCAAAACAGTCAACTTTCACACAGCAACTGTATTTTATCCTAACATTTTTTTTCAAAGTAGCAGTACACATAATATGACTATCAAGTGAAATAACTGAATAAAATGGACTCAGATGCATGGAATGGATAGGGTAGGGATGATCTAGCACAAGTTGGTTAAATGTGGTATAAAAAAGAGGGAGAGGAAAAAGAAGACATAACAAATAGAAGAAATAGGATGGAAAGATGTTGAGAAGAAGCAACAGAATGAGGAGAAGGAAGGGAAAGAAAAAGAATAAAAAGAAAGAAAGAAAGAAAGAAAGAAAGAAAGAAAGAAAGAAAGAAAGAAAGAAAGAAAGAAAGAAAGAAAGAAAGAAAGAAAGAAAGAAAGAAAGAAAGAAAGAAAGAAAGAAAGAAAGAAGAAGAAGAAGAAGCAAAAGCAGCAGCAGCCTTAAAAACTGTCATTCCTGTCTGTAAAAACCATTTCCGAGGTGTAAGCAGATAGATCTTTGAGCCTAAGGATTTAGGACTGCAGGACCAGTGCTGTCGCCATGGACTGTGCATGTTAGAATATTATTTTTGCCTCCGAAAGAAACAAATCTTAAACTTTACCCAGGATTTGAACATTGGTCTATCACATGAAAGCCCTATGCTCTTATCTGTTCTGAGCAGCAGCAGCAAAGATGCTGCTCTCAGTAACATGTCATAGATGTTGGTAAGGTACCAGATGGGAGGTGTTGGTGTGCCTCCCTTGTGAAAGAAATTAGTAGTCATATGAAAGATGATGCTATCAATAACCTGCAAGAGATGTTGGTAAGGTACCAGGTGGGAGGTGTTGCTGTGCCTACCTTGTGAAAGAAATAAGTATAGTATCATATGAAAGATGCTGCTATCAATAACCTGCAAGAGATGTTGGTAAGGTACCAGGTGGGAGGTGTTGCTGTGCCTACCTTGTAAAGGATGTTGCCATCCTCCATCAGTTTGTTTAACAGCAGAAGCATGACATCCGTTTTTCCAGCAGCCATAGTCCAGGTGTCGGGCCCTGTAATAACATAACAGACACTGACTACATCACTGAACTGATTGTATTTCATCATTCATAGACAGGAGAGATTACATCATCATCATCATCATCTTCATAAACCACTTCTGCTGTTTCCATGCTCACCGTACCCAGCAGGAGCTGACTGGATTATATATTTTGTTTTGGCCTAAGACTGGTTTGGACATGCTTGTCCAAGAAAAATACCCATGTCCAGCTGGCTGTTTATCATCTGGGACTCCTTTGTCTGAGCGTATCTGGAATGCAGCACATTCAGAACGTCAGCCATGTCCATAACTTCTTACTCCCCTAACCACTTCAGACATGGCCAACCTGTCAGCGCTTTCATGTCCTTTCACCCACGTCTGTCCTGTGTTTTTGGTTAAACAGGGCTTCCAGGATTTATACAGATTTGATTCTCAACCTAGAAGTGTTAATCCTACGGAATGCAGTTCTTGAAAAAAACAAAAACACAATGGGATTGGGGGAGGGGGGGGGGGGGAATGGGTTTAAAGTAAGGAACAAACAGAAAAGTTAACATAAAGAGCTGAAACTCTACTGGGTGGCTTAACCTGAGGCATATCTGGAACAAGAAGACAAGACCTAATGTGAGATTTTGGTGATCATGTGAGATGGCATACCAAGACCCCCCATATGTTTACCATCATGGCAAATGATGATAATTATGATTAAAGATTATACAAGTATACAATAAAACAAGATTATGAAACAAGACACTAAGTGGTTTTAACTGGCACTCATAACTTACCCAACTTGGCCCCTTTCCTCAGAAAGCAGACAATGACGGCTGTGTTGCGACATGCAATGGCACGATCCAGGGCCCTCATACCGTTCAAGTCTGTGTGTTCTATCTGAGCTTCATGGTCAATCAAAAATTGAACCTGCAGCAGACATTAGGCAAGGAACAATGTCAGACAAAGAAAACAACAGATGTATTCACAGGGTCTCCTTGGTTTACAAATTCTGTTCCGATCAACAACAGATTGTGAGTTGAATTTATTTTTGTCAACACCCACTTTTATTCAAACTTATAATAATTGTACACAAAACACTTTAATTCATTCTATGTAATTATAATTGTTGCAAATAATGTGAAAAATACATAATATGTACCCTACTGCATCAGTGATGAGAACTTTTTGATGGACTTACCAATGAATTTTTCTTTCTTTATTTACAATTTTTATTTATTTTGTGGTCATAAGTGCGGACGGTATAAGTCACATGGGTCATAGGTCGAGGAGAAGGTGTACATGCAAATTACAGATGATAATAAAGTCAAAGATAAATAATACTATAAGATATTCCCTCTTGCTGTTTGTCAACTTTTCCAATTAATCTTTTTATTGACCATTTATAAATAGCAATTCGATTATAATTAACTCTTTCAGGCCCGAGCAACGTTGTGTGTGTTGATTGAGAAGTTTCGATTTGATCTAACCACACTGTCTGCCTTGATTTGCATACTGCTCTGTATTCGTTTTTAATGTTTAGAACTACCATTAAAATTTTCAGAGAAGGTTACTCTTAACGTTTTTACTTTTGTATATAAGAGCAGCCAAGAGGTTTTGAAAGAGGCGGGAGCCCGAAGACAACTTATCACAGACATCAGAAGGAGACAGTCATCATTTTTCGGCCATGTTATGAGAAGAGGGAAAATAGAACATGTTGTGACCGCTGGAAAGATCTGTGGAAGGAGAGATAGAGGAAGACAACGAGAGAAGATGCTTGACAGTCTTGTTGCATGGCATGGAGGTGTGTCGGCACACGAACTGATACATGCTGCAGGAGATTGCAGATTATGGAGAGGCATGATCACCCACGCCAGTCGGCAAGGCACCTGATGATGATGATGATATAAGTATTTGTTCATTTTTTTAGGCATAAATTTATCAGACTCATTTTAAGTGTCATTTTCAGACAGTGAATTTGTCTTGCTCTGGTCATGGATACTAATGTTCAAACACAAGCCCAGACCACAAAATGCGCGTTTCTGTGGCTGAAGCTCTGAAATTGTTTCAGTCAGATGTTTCTAATTCTGATATTAATTTAACAATTAACAACTTTATAAAGTGTAATTAAAAAAACAAGAAAATATTTAACTCAATTTAATAAAAATAAAAAAGAAACGCGACACATAACATAAAAGGAAAAAAACAAGAAACTCAAGTTTAACGGAAAAAAAAAAACTTTTAAAAGACAGAGACAAAACAATTATTGAAGGAACAACACACAAGAAAAAACCAAAAGGGGTTAACTTTTTGATATAAAAAACATTTAAAGACAGACTGACACAACAATTATTGAAGCAAACAACACACAAGAACACTTAGGGATTAACTGTTGATATAAAAAACATTTAAAGACAGACTGACACAACAATTATTGAAGGAACAAACAAAAGAACCTGGGTTTAACTGTGTTTTAAAAAAAATTTAAAGAAAAAGGACACAACAATTTTTGAGAGAAAACACACAAGAACCCCAAACACCCCCAGAGAACTTTTTTTAAAAAAAAACTTTTAAAAGAAGATGACACAACAATTATTAAGAAAAACCCAAAAAAGAACATTGGGGGAAAAATTTTTGAATAAAAAACATTTAAGACAGCTGCCCAAAACAATTTTTGAAGCAAAAAAACAAAAGGGCCCTTTAGGATTACTGTTGATATAAAAACTTTTAAAAGACGACAACCAACAATTAGATAATTAGAACACAAGCGGAAAACCCGAGTGGCATCTCCATAAAATGCTGCCAAATGTAAGGGACTGCGGCCACTGTTGTCCAAGTGTTGAACTTGCCCACGCTGCACCAAAGCCTCCACAACAAGCTTGGCCCCGCGGCGGGCCCCAGCAAAGGGCTGTAAACCCCTTTCCTTGTCGGGGCGTCGGGCGGGCCTCCTGGTCAGTTGGCATGGAGACGAGAGGATGATTAAAAAACCCACCAGAAAGTGTAAGGTAAGAAACGGGGGGTTTTATTAGTTAGTTAATTGAAAGACTGTCCTAACTGCCATGCCAAGTCCAAGCCTCGGATCCATTCTTTTCCCCCTGGGTTGGGCGTGAAACAATTTTGGGGTTTGGTTACTATTTTTTTTTGGCTACCTGTTAAGTGTTTGTTGGCAAACCCTCTTTTACCTGAAGTTCTTGTGCTTTGAGTTTGCCTAAACAGTTCCTGAATCATTTCCCAAACCTGCCTCCTGAGAGTTTGGAATTGACTCCTTTGCTTCCTTGAAACACCGGGGCCCTGCCGCACCCAATCCGCTTTTTTCATTCTCTTCCCAAGGGGGTTGTGTTAAGTTATAAAAAAAAAAAAATTCAAAGGTGGGGACTACTCCCGAACTATGTTTTTTTCTCTCTCCTCTCAGAATTTTTTTCCCCTTTGCCCACCAAAAAGGGTTTCACACAAAAACAAAAAACACATTTTCAGAAAAAAAAATCCGGGGGTTCCAAAAATTGCACAAATGAAACCCTAAAGAGCCAAGCTAAAAAAATTTAACTTTAAAGGGGGAAAGGCCATTTAAATGGGCTGGGACCCCTTAATAATGGGGAAAATCCTTAATGATGGGTGAAATTACCGCTCTTGGGCAGGGTAATGCCTTGGGTGAAAGGGGTTTCCCCCTTTGGCCATCCAGGGCCTGGGTTGTTACCCCTCTTTGGAGCTCAATGCATTTTAAAGAAGGCTGTAGTTTTGTACTGTTTCCCGGAAAAACTGACTGAAATTAAAATTTTTTGGAAATAACCCTTTTCCAAAGGTTTGACAAGGGCAACAAAAATTGAAGGGTCTGTGGGGCATTGTCTTTAAACATTTCCCCCTGGGTTTAAAATTAAAGAGGTGGCTGTAAGCTGCGGGCCCGGGAAATTTTTAATTTTTAGAGCTCCCACCCCCCCCACACAAACATTTATAGGTTTTAGACTGTGAGGATTCTCGCAAGGGGGCCCGGGGTCTGAATTTTTAAGGTTTTTCGGGATTCTCCTTTTCTGGCATAAAAATCGGGGGTTGGGGAGAAAAGGGGGGGGGGTTTCCCGGGGGTTCCAGGGTGAAGTGGGCACAAATTCCTCAAGCTTGAAGGTCTGCTGCCAAATTGCCTGCAGCTGGGATAGAACCTGGCAGTTCAACAATATGAGGTACATTCGTAATGTCTAAGCCACAGACACGGACAAACAAAGGGATGTAGGGATGTAAATACATTTCATTCTGACCTTTATCCAGCAGTAGGTTGACCACGCCTATATGACCCTCCCCCGCAGCAATCATCAGGGGAGTTCGGCCATACTTGTCTGAGGTTTCCAGTTCAGCTCCAGTGGCCAGCAAAATATCACAGATCTCCCAGCGGCCAGATTTAGCAGCACATAGCAGAGGGGTGAAGGACTTGCTGTTTGTTACCGTGACATCCGCTCCGACCTCCAACAGGAAGTGAACAGCATCTTTTCTTCCATGCAGACATGCGGCAGTCAAAGCTAAGTAATTCAATGAAAAAAAAAAACCAAAAACATTTATGTAATGTTTTAATAATTATCAAAACTGTAGGGATAAATATAATGGACAAGGCAAACATTTTGAAGACTATACATGAACAAACGCTAATGGAAGACACAATCTTACATCAAGCATCATGGAAAACATCTGAGAGGAAGTGTGCGACATGTACAACCAGTGTGCTACCTAAACAATCAACAACTACATCTTAAGACATCTGATGTTCTTTCTTCTTGATAATAGTCCTGGGTAGTTAGCAACCTTTTGATATTTTCCAGGTTATGCTGGTGTGTTAGGAAATGAGCGGGTAGATAGACTGGTAGGGTTATGCACCACTCGGTGGTGAATTGATGTATGACAAGCTAGATATTGTGAGGGCCCTTTGGTAGTGAGTGAACAGTAAGCAGATATATTATTACAGTCTAAGGACAATGGTGCTGCGTGGAGTTACCAGATCTGGCCAACGCTCAGCTCTCAAGTGAAAGATGAGATAGATACACAATCAGACAGTTACTGGTGCCATCAGAACTGGAATTCTTCACTTGCTGCTGAAGATAGAGACTGTGCACTTAAGGGAGTGTCTCGAGTGCTATGGTGTTGATTCTTAATTCAACATTCTTCTTGAAGATAAAATAATTTATATTTTCAGTTCTAACTCTAACTAATTCACATGTCGGAAGACAGAAGAGATTAGAGGAAAGGTCGCCAGTAACATACCCGTCTCCTCCAGCAATGTGTCCACCAGGTTTAACCTTGACCCACTGTAAGTTTGATGGAGGTAATCTAAAATCTGTGAATTGAAAACAGAAATGCTGCTTCTTATTTGAAATTTTTCAAATAACAAACAAACAAATGAAGAACCCACAACATATCACATTTAAACAGCTTTGAAAGTCTATGGTTAAGCACCAGAAAGGAAATCAAAATCAACATTTTGAGGGCATTTATCTTTCCTGTAGCAACATATGGATGTGAGTTATGAACCATGTTACAGTCGTTGATTAAGGAAGTAAATAGGGGCTTCTGAGCTGAAATTCCAAACAGAAAAATTCTTAAAATACCAAGGATCAATAAGACAAGAAATACTAGCATCAAAATAAATCTGAACAACAAGGAAGATTGGCTGGTAAAAAGCATCTTGTCTCAGAACTGAAATATTTGGCCATTTCAAGTGACACGATGTACTGGAAAGGATAGTGACAGAAGGCACTGTGCCAGGAAACAGGGGCCTACTAGCATGATGATGGGCACAGGGTATAAGTGACATCTTGAGTAGGAAAGTGTACGAGGTAGGAATGCTGGTGAGAGACCGAGTTTCTTTCAAGCGGGCTGTGATGGAAGCCAGGTTCTGTAAAGGATCTGCAAAAGATCTGATGATACATCACATCATCATAACAACTATACATCACACACATTATAAACAATCATGCACACCATGTATTTTGCACATGCTCATCTCTCTCTCTCATACATACACACATGCATGCATGGGCATGTGTGCGTGCACACACACACACAAACACTAAACATTGCCAAAAGCGCACACAAACCTGTCTATTGCCAGTAGCAGCAGACGCCACAAAACACTGAGTGATGGCTTCATCTTTGGTCGGCTCCCCTGTGATGACAGCCCAGTTGAGGTGCAGCAGAAACATCAGAGACTCCAACTGACCATGAATGACAGCATGTATGACAGCACACTGTCGCTGATTGTCTAGTGCTGACAGCTGGAAGCAACACAGAACATGAAGTTGTTAGAGTAATTTTTTTTGTTTTAAAAAAAAAAAAATGAAACGTTGTACCATCTCCACAAAAGAGGTTGGCTGCAGTGCCTTCACTGCTGGTCTTTGGGAATACTTCATGGTAAGTTTTCAATCTTTCAACTGTCTTGCACTGAGAAGCAGAAAAACTGACACTTCAGTTGGGTCCAATTCCCCATAAATGTCACTTTTCCTAACTGTCTACAGTTACTTGTTTATAAAACTCACAGTTAATGCGACTGACTGTTTTTACATCTGCACTACCATTTAGGAGGTCATGATATGAATACATTAACTAACAATAACATTTAAGGGGATGTATCTTTGAGCTATATGCGTTTTTTTAAAGCCAAGTTGACTTAACAGTTTTCCTGTAAGCCTTAGTGATAAAGGTCATCGGGTCATGCAATGTGTCACTCAAAACACGTTTTTCCCCACTGCCCAGGTGTGCATTTAATGTAATACTCACCCTGTTTATGTTTATTGATTATATATATATATATTAAAAACATTTGTAAGGTAGATAAATACATTTTAAAAAATTTATTAGTGACCCTTAAATTTCTTTACTGAAATTCTAACAGCAGCGTAACCTATTTTAAATCTATTTTTAGAGTGTTCCCTGGGCACAAAGGTTAAATGGTGCGATTGTCATGCCACTCTCTGAAAGCCACGAGAACAATCTTTCATTAAAACAACTGCCACAGGAATAAAACCCTGGTTCATCGAAAATTAAGAAGAGTATACCCACTGTTTCAGTAACAAGCATGATCTAAGAGTCAACTAATTCGGATTTTCCTTGAAAATCAGAGTGATCTGCGTGAGAAGAAATAAACCAACAGTCTGCATACAAATTAGCCAGATCTGTGAAATGTATGTGCATAGAAAACTCAAGTTCTGGAACAAGACTAAAGTCCAAAAGTAGCAAAACAACCAGAACTTTTTGCTAGAGTTTATTGCTGGTAATGGTTGTGAAGAGGAAAAGAGAAGGCGACTAATTAAGGGTTTGTTTAAACCAGATGTGTTGGTCTGAAAAGTGCCAGTTAGTGTGGCCTAGCTGTAAACCACAACACAACTGAGCCAACCACTATTTAAAGAGCGAATACAAAAACAAACAAAAAAAAACAACCACAAAAATCATCAACTATTCTCACCCGCGCATATTTTAAGCATAACATTCTCATGACCTCTCTGTGACCTGCGGCTGCAGCATGACACAACGGCGTCATCCCTGTCTCCGAGGCTGCATTGGGGTCTGCTCCAAACTCCATCAGCAGTGACACCATGTCAGCAAAACCTTCCCTGGCAGCCACACACAAGATTGGTGCTTTGTTCAGATACTCTGTCCGAGAGTTGGGGTTTCCGCCTGACAGCAGAATCAGTCGACTGACCTGATCAGATAGAGAATGAATGTCAGATGTGAGATCAGCAACTGCCGAAAATTGTACTTTAAACATATTATCATCACTATCGTCATCCTGTTCATAATTATCTTCATTAAGGATTATAAGTGCAATTATTATAACTATCATCATGTCATAATTATCATCACTATAATCCTTAAAAATCATCACTGTCACTATTTTGAATCTTCGTAAAAAGAAAATGAACAAGCTGATAGACCCGCAGGTGTAAAACAAAATTGTGTGCATGACAAACTGCATAGCACCAATAGCGAGCCCAAATTCTGTTAATCAGGATTCAAGCCTACTATGAACATTCCTTTACACATCAAAGAAAAGTAAAGGACCCTTTTCCCACACCTTCAGGCACATTGGGCATAAACAGCTAGACCTATATTTGAGGTGTTGATTATCTAATTGTGAAATTGTTTTCATGGCGGTCACATAAACACCTAACCTGTGGTGAGTGCCTTAACCATGTGGCCCTAAATCCTCAGACTCAAAGTCCCTCCCTATATGCACCACCAATGTTGTAAACAGAGACAGTACGGCAGTTTTATTTTCCTGGGCAGTGGCATGTAAGGCCGGCTCCTTACACTTTCCAGCCGACTAGGAATTTTTTACATGAACAACCAGCATCCATAAGGCAATGGTCATTACCAAGTGAAACAGCCATAATTATTCTTCTTTATTCTTCGCGTTTACCAGCTGTAAACTCTGGTTGTTCATCCATTTTTGGACTGCAGTCCCTTTCCAGAACCTGAGTGTTGCGTGCGCATCCATTTTACAGATCTGACTCATTTGTATGCAGATTGCTGGTTCCTTGCCTCTCAGGCAGATGAACTATGACTTTGAAGAAAGCTCCCAATTAGTCGACTCTTACATTTTTTGGGGTAGGCAGTGGGTCTATTCTCCCCCCCCCCCCCCCCCCCCCCCCCCCCCCCCCCCCCCCCCACAACCTCCTATAATAGGGTCCCGGAACCCACACAGGGAACAGCCACAATTAACAGGATAGTATCTGTGCACTCACTTTGACATTTGGTGAGTAAATATTTCTGTGGGACACCAGAGCTTCATTGAGACTTCGAGAGCTGAGACACATCCAGTACGCTTGCATATCTCTGGATGAGTAGCCAAGCTGGCGACTGATCGTCTTGTAGATGTGAGCCTTCAGGATGTGGTGGCCCAGCTCAATTGTCTTGTCGGCCAACAAGGGAGATGAAACTCGGGAAAGACGGAATGCCATCAGTGCGTGCCCATTTCTGTAAAAACAAATGATAGTATGAGAGAATAAAAGAAACAGTAATTCATTCATTTAGTTCACCTCTTCCTGAGATGTAAAAGTATCTTATTATCTTTAGACTTTCACAAAATTGTGTGATGCACATTTACAAATATCCCACAGCCGTGTTTCGAGTGTGAGTTTAAAGTACCCAATTTGGAAAGGGCGGGGGGAGGAGGGGGGGAGGTAAACCCACTGCCAGCTCAACAAGGATGTTTTGAACAATGATTAGGGGTAAAAAATCAGACGTGTTGGGCCAAACTGTGCAGATTTCACAGCTCAGCTTAAAACCTCAATACAATTTCTCAACTTCCCTTCTTAGGGCAAAGGGGTGTAAAGGTGTGATAATCTTCTGCATTCTGTCCTCTTCTTCACTGCATCTCCAAACCTTGCTCTGTCCATCATCTTCTTCAATATGATGCTGAAACACCTTGAAGTCTTGACTCAGTCTATATCTTCTACACTAGGATACTGAAACACCTTGAAGTCTTGGCTCAGTCTATTCTCACTATGATGCTGAAACACATTTTAGTCTTGCTCAGACTTCCATCTTCTTCGCTATGATGCTGAAACAACTTTGTCTTTTGCAAATCTTATTTAGTATTTCTTCATCTACCCTACCTCAGAAGATTCCATTTCTACTCTAGGTACAGAGGTAACCAATAGTCTAATTTTTCTATAATCCTAGCACACAGAAATACTTTACAGTACTGTTTTATGTATGCCAGATTGGCCTCACACTGTCCTAATGTGCTGATCAAAACCAGAAATTACTTGAGACTTTGGACTGAACATGTAGACTTAAGCCTACTCCTTCTCTGCCATAAAAATAGCCACTAAAGAGCACAATTTGCTGAACAAGACTTTTCTAGGTTAATGAAAAAAAGTATACAAAATACACTGATAAAACTGCGAAAACAAACTGGTAGGTAAATGTGATTTATTCATCAGACTGTCATTATAAAATACTGAAACTTATATTGCCCTTGCATGGAATAAATCTGGCAGAATTCTGCACTGATGACACACGTCCTGTTTACTGTTAAAACAGAAGAGAATTAAGTTGTGTTCTGTTTTGTAACAACAACAACAACAACAACAAATAAACTAAAAGACCCATTGCACCACCCTGAAGCATAATGGGCAAATGCTTCTAGCCTGATTTTATGGACCAACTGGCAGGACACTTGATAGATGATGCTGATCTGACCATATCATGCCAGGTGCCTCTGCTTTATCTTGATGAAGATTTGAACCAATGGCCAAATAGGCAAGTGTGTTGCAATTGCTCTTTTTTTTAGCAAACAAAGCAGAGATAAGAACATTTTAACACACCCAATTATTATAACAGCCACTATACTATTAAAAAAAAAAGGGTAATTTAAGAAGTCGTCACGTTCATTGTCTATCGTCCTTTTCAGGATGAATTTTTTTGTTATTTGGAGCTCCAGGGGCCGCAATATAGGCCTATTGTCTGAATGCGGTTTCTGGGACCTCTCCACGGCGATCCTCATCCACATGGTGGCACTTTGTGTCATCGGGTGTTTATCGCTTGTGTGATGTCCTGGTGGGGTAGAAAGTCAGTCAGTCATTTAAGGCACATATGTATGCGCTGAGTCTCTTTTAGTAGACCGTGTAGTTTGAAAACACTGACCATTATATTCAAGAAGCAGCTGGTTAAGTGGTTAGAACACTGGGCTGTCATTTGGAAGACCCCAGTTCAAAACCTCAACAAGGTTATGACTAAAGCTAAAAACTTCAGAAAAAATATTACAGGCACAATTTACGGTAATGTCAGGTTGTTTTAGTATTATTACTAAGTACCTTGGTTTATGGTTTTGAGCAGAGACATGTCTAGACGAGCATAGCATGCTACATAATATAGTTATCTAACATCACAATAATTATGTGCTGTATACATATAATGCACAAATATCAGCATGTGGCATGACATACAGCCAGTAGATTTAACATAATTTATGTGGCATAGGTGTGTTTTTATAGAACCATCATGAGCACACAGGAGAGTTAACAGACAGTGCCTATCTCTGCTGCACATCAAGGAAAAGGTGAAAGCTGCAGTTGTTGTTAGAATGGATATTTTCTCCAGGAAATGCAGGTGTGTTGAGGGAAATGAACAGGCAGACAGACTCGCTGGTTCTGCACCACATGGTGGTAAACTGGTACATGACAGGCTAGATGCACTCAGGGCCCATTCTGAATGAGTAAACAGTGAGGAGGCTCACAAAGGGCATCAAGGTTTGGAAATAATGGTGCAATGAGGAGTGACCAGGGGATCCAGCCGGCACTCAACAATCAGAGGAGTGACTAGGGGATCCGGCCAGCACTCAACAATTAAAGGAGTGACTAGGGGATCCGGCCGGCACTCAACAATCAGAGGAGTGACTAGGGGATCCGGCCAGCACTCAACAATCAGAGGAGTGATCAGAGGATCCGGCCAGCACTCAACAATCAGAGGAGTGACTAGGGGAGCCGGCCAGCACTCAACAATTAAAGGAGTGACTAGGGAATCCGGCCGGCACTCAACAATCAGAGGAGTGAACAGAGGATCCGGCCGGCACTCAACAATCAGAGGAGTGACCAGAGGATCCGGCCGGCACTCAACAATCAGAGGAGTGACTAGGGAATCCGGCCGGCACTCAACAATCAGAGGAGTGACCATAGGATCTGGCCGGCACTCAACAATCAGAGGAGTGACCAGAGGATCCGGCCGGCACTCAACAATCAGAGGAGTGACTAGGGGATCCGGCCGGCACTCAACAATTAAAGGAGTGACTAGGGGATCCGGCCGGCACTCAACAATCAGAGGAGTGAACAGAGGATCCGGCCAGCACTCAACAATCAGAGGAGTGACTAGGGGATCTGGCCGGCACTCAACAATCAGAGGAGTGAACAGAGGATCCGGAGGGCACTCAACAATCAGAGGAGTGACCAGAGGATCCGGCCGGCACTCAACAATCAGAGGAGTGACTAGGGAATCCGGCCGGCACTCAACAATCAGAGGAGTGACCATAGGATCTGGCCGGCACTCAACAATCAGAGGAGTGACCAGGGGATCTGGCCGGCACTCAACAATCAGAGGAGTGACTAGGGGATCCGGCTGGCACTCAACAATCAGAGGAGTGACTAGGGGATCCGGCCGGCACTCAACAATCAGAGGAGTGACTAGGGGATCCGGCCGGCACTCAACAATCAGAGGAGTGACTAGGGGATCCGGCCAGCACTCAACAATCAGAGGAGTGACTAGGGGATCCGGCCGGCACTAAACAGAGAATTGACAGGGGATCCGACCGGCACTCAACAATCAGAGGAGGGGCAAGATGGACATACAATCAGATTGCTGCTAATACCATCAGAAAAGGAACTCTGCACTGACTGCTGAATGTGAGGACAGAGTGCTTATGGGAATGTGTTGTGATATGAGTTCTTAACTCCATTCAGTGGGAAAGCTGGAGTGGAGAAAAGACAGGAGCAGACTAAGAACGAAGATATTAAATGGTCTCATGGTACGGAAAGACATTTTGATCAGAAATGTTTAGCAGCACTTGTGACAGAAGACTGTCTTGTCCACAGATGACCACCAACACATGGCAGGGACTACAAGAGGAATAAGAGTGGCAATTCATGTGATATGAACACTGGTCACAAATCAGTAAGTAAAATAAAGTAAAGGACCTTTTCCCCCCACCTTCAGGCGCATCAGGCAAATAGGGCTAAACTTATATTTTGTAGACCAATCGGCACTCGGTTGGTGATGTGGTCAAATTCACGCCAGCTTCCTTTACCACCCTGGACTTGACCAGGTACTCTTTTAAGGCTGGGTTGACCTGGAAGCTAAGGTCATTTTTGAAAATTGGTGAACATTAAATGGGCTGAATTCAAAAAAGGTCAAGGAATCCCAGAACTGCCTGGACAGCCAGGAGTATCAACAGCTGCACAAAAAAAAACAGAAGACGACAATAAATAAAACATTTTCTGAGAAGAAGCCAGCAGAGAATCACCAAACAGGCACGGCAAATGGATTGGAAACAGACGTCCATAAGAAACCATAAAACAAACAATGATGAGAGAGACCAAGGGTGCTGAACTGGATTCCATCCATGACATGCAATGGATTGCATAAGATAGAATGGAATGGAGGAAAAAATTGCAAACCTCATGAGTTTTACACACTAAGACAGAGGATGATGATGATGATGATGATATGATGATGATGATGATGATGATGAACAATGTTTGTAAAACTGTAGAGGTTGAACAAAAACCAAGTGCTTTTTATATTTGCATTCAAAATCGTGCCACAAATTGATCTCAAGCAATAAATAGTGAGAAGGGCAACCTTGGGGCTGCTACAGAGATACAAGTGAGACAGATATCACATATACTATGTCATAGGTTTTTGGTGTGAGGACTCTGATTCTTTTCATCATCATATTTGCTGCCGTACCTATCAGGAATGTCAGGCAGGCTACAATTGGTTGACTTTTGGTACTTCCTTGTGATGAAAACAAATGTGTACTGCTTCATTTATGAAGTTATTTTAGTTATTCTCAAAATACCCCCCCCCCCCCACTCCCCCTTTTTTTTTCTTCTTCTTCTCCTTCTCCCTTCCAGGATTTCATTCTGTATGATTTACAATTCATGGACGAGAATCAAACCAAAGCAAATCCCAGAAACCACATTTAATCATACATTGTCCAGTTTTTGTGGGTTAGCCTCTACAAATCTGCTAGAAAATTCTCTTATTCACTATGCGAAGATAACATCTGTTAATCATGACTCAGTATCCAGGTATATTATTTAGCAGAGCTTTAACTCCATCATGCACAATCACAGCACACACACAATTTTACAATTTCTCATAACATGACTTCAAAACAAAAGTAAGTAAACACAATCACCCAGAGAGGAAACAAAACTAATACAAATTTTGTTGTAGCTCTAGAAAACAAATAGGAAACCAAAAATGTGTTAACACTGCCAGGAAACAAAACTAATACAAATTATGTTGTAGCTCTAGAAAACAAATAGGAAACCAAAAATGTGTTAACACTGCCAGGAAACAAAACAAAAAAAATCAAAATTATGTCACATCGTTACAAAACAAATTAAAAAAATTATGTCATACTGCCAGGGAAAAAATTATATAAAACTGTGCCACAGTGCTACGTAACAAATCAAATAAAAATTCTATCACATTGCTAGGAAACAAATCAAAGAAATATTCTGTTAATTTAACACAACCCACAAAATATATTGCATTTATGTTGGATACTGATGTGATCATATGTTTCTTATTGTATGATGAGTTGGTGAGTCAGGTAAACAGCTGGTAATAGAGTTACCACAGAAAACAGATTGTATGCGTGTCTCAGCCGGTATTGTGTAAAGGTAATAATGGACACAAGTCTTAAAGCGGCTACCAGGCATCAAAACTTAAGTTTCTTGTGTGATTTAAAGAGCCCCATTTGGGGGGGGGGGGGGGGGGGGGGGGGGGGGGGAAGCCACTTGCCCCCTAGAAAGCACATTGCAAAAGGCATCTAATTAGATCAACATCAACATGGCACACAGGTGCAACCCATAAGAGCTCCGTTCTACTTCCAACTCAAGCCTGAGTCTGAAGAATCTCAGCGTAGTGCACGAACTCCGTAGCACCGGCGAGGATCCTGAAATACTTTGGGTAGACTTTTAACTACAAAATTTTGCCTGGGCTTCTCTTTTCGATTTCCAACTGCTAAGGTTTTTTTATGGGCGCAATTAAACACACGGGCATCTGGTCTTACTACCCAGAGACCAGGGGAAATAACTAGAAGTCCACGTGAAAAAATCCCAGCATTTACCAGGGCTTGAACCAGGGACCTCTACCACTCGAGGCGGACACCATACCTCGAGACCACTCAGCTAATTAGAGTGAAACATCCTTTGAAGTCGAAGTGTATCTGCCTGAGAGATGAGGAACCAACAGTCTGCATACAAATAAGCCACATCAAAAAATGAATGTGCATGCAAAAACCCATGGAACAAGACTTAAGTCCAGAAGGGGATGAACAACCAGAACTCTCTAAAGATTTGACATCACAGCATTCAGGACAAGATCACATTGATCTTCCTATTCAACATCCAGGGAAGAGTCTTCATACTGACGCTAACCATCATCATCTAGTTAACTACTTGTCTTGCCATGGGGAGGGAGAGTGCAAAAGTATGTATGTATGTATGAGTGTTTTTGTGTACGTGTGAGTGCGTATATATAAATATATATTTATATATGGATGCAAGATTATGTCTACCTGCGTTTGTTTGAATGTAAATGATTGTTTATGTATGATCATGTGTGTATGTATGAATTTGTAATGCATATTTGTGTAAGAATGTGTTGGTATGTTTTGTATGTGTCTATGTTTGTGTCTGTTTGTGAGAGTATAAGTGTGGGTAAATACGAGAGTGTATTATCCACATGAGTGGTATGTATGTAAGTACATACGTACGTACATATGTACGTACATACATACGTATGGATGTAATGTATGTATGTATGTATGTACGGATGTAATGCATGTAGTACGTACGTATGTATGTACGTGCTTATGTTATGTATGTATGTATGCTTCTATGTATGTATGTATATATTAGTGTCATTAGGTTAACCATATATATAGAGATTTCAAAATCATTTGGTTAACTGGTTATGTAGATATCTTATTGTCATTTTTTATAACTAGCTATACAGATAAATTGATTTATTTCTAGATATGTAGAGACTAAAGTTTTATTTGGAAAATGGTTAGGCAAATGAGAAATAGATTCATGGTACATAAAAAGTAAAAGTAAAGTAAAGGTCTCTTTTCCACGCCTTTAGGCGTATAGGGCATATAGGGCTAGACCTATATTTCTGTAGACCAATTGGCACAAGATGGGTGATGTGGTCAGTATCACACCAGCCGCCTTTACTCTCTGGGACTGAACCCAGTACCCACTCAAAGCTGGGTTTACCTGGGAGTCAAGGTCATTTTTAAAAAGTCCGGCTCTGCCAGGGAGTGAATATAAAGAACCTCAAACAACTAACCTCTTATTTTGAATTATTTCCTAATGCTGATGTATTTCTTAACAAAGCAGTATTTTCTATTCATAAATGATTCACAAATGCTGTATTGACTAAAACTGAAACTATTTCCCTGACAAATACTGAAGCTATTTCCCTGAAATATACTGAAAATATTTCTGTGACAAACAGTGAAAATATTTTCCCGACAAAAACTGAAACTATTTCCCAGACATATACTGAAAATATGTCACTGACAAATACTGAAACTATGTCCCTGACAAATACTGAAACTATTTCCCTGACAAATACTGAAACTATGTCCCGGAAAAATACTGAAACTATTTCCCTGACAAATACTGAAACTATTTCCCTGACAAATACTAAAACAATTTCCCTGACAAATACTGAAACTATTTCCCTGACAAATACTGAAACAATTTCCCTGACAAATACTGAAACTATTTCCCTGACAAATACTGAAGCTATTTCCCTGAAATATACTGAAAATATTTATGTGACAAACACTGAAAATATTTTCCCGACAAAAACTGAAACTATTTCCCAGACATATACTGAAAATATGTCACTGACAAATACTGAAACTATGTCCCTGACAAATACTGAAACTATTTCCCTGACAAATACTGAAACTATGTCCCGGAAAAATACTGAAACTATTTCCCTGACAAATACTGAAACTATTTCCCTGACAAATACTAAAACAATTTCCCTGACAAATACTGAAACTATTTCCCTGACAAATACTGAAACAATTTCCCTGACAAATACTGAAACTACTTCACAGACAAAAAGTGAAACTAGTTTCCTGACAAATACTTAAACTATGTCCCTGACAAACAGTGAAACTATTTCCCTGACAAATACTTTAACTTTCAGTACTTTAACAGTGTATGATAGTCTGTCTAGTTAAGAATCAGTTAATCGCAAACACACAAAGTCACAGACACTAATAACAAGCACAACTTAAGATTTCTTTCAGCAAATATAAGTAACCGAAACTAAATGAAATAAAAAATGCAAACAATCAACAACAAATGTAAATGTAATTAGGCAGCATCTATTTGACATCACCAGCACATTAGTGAATCAAAGACTTGCAATAATAATTTCATTCCCGTTTTAATGCACTAGTTCAGATTTTGTTGTATTTTTGTGAAAAACACACAAGACTATAAAATAAAATCAGTGAAATTATGCTGGAATAAAAAACTAAGATCAAGAAACTGTGAATGAATGAAACAATTCTGTGCAGGTACCACAAAACTCACCGGTAATCAAAATCAGCACTGCTGCATAAATGAAACAATTCAATAGTTTAACTAGAATTTAGTTATTATGCCAAACTGCAAAGGTGTTTACAAACATTTTCATAAGATGAATAAGATAATTATTTGTTAATATATATAGGAAATAAACTATTAATAAAAATGTACATAAAAACTGGAGACAACAACAAAATAACAATTTACTATTGTTCTTTAGTTAGATGACTGGACTGCACAAGAATATAATTTTATTTTGCATCAATTAACATTGAACCAAACAAACATCTTGTACTTTAATTATTTTATGTTCAAATTTGCAAAAGGTCAGTATAATTCAGGAAATTTATCCAAGATATTAAAACATGTCAAAGGCTTATATAAAAACTGAATAAAACACTTAAATTAAGTAAAATTAAAGATATGCCAAACTGTCTTTATAGACCTATCAAGGACTTGTAAAGTTGACAAGTAAATTACTTTTAAAAATTTAGCAATATTCTGAAATACTTGCAAAGAGGGACACTTTTAGAAATCAAACATACAGAAATGACCTTTAGGTAAAATCTACCCTCAACAAATTAAAAACTTAACAAAATAAAACGCAATTACTGGAACAGCAAAGGTAACATTTATGAAAGATGAAACCAATTTTTATGAGATCAGTGAAGTTTGCAAAATTCAACAGAATTACTCACAGAACATTTACTGAAGATCCATAAACATTACCAAAAAGTTTAACTTACAACAGAAAAGTTACCCCCCCCCCCCCCCCCCCCCCCCAAAAAAAAATTTATAAAAGTTAAATAACAATTATAAAGCAATATTACTTTCTGAAGATCAGTGAGTCTTTATAAAAATCAATAAAATGACTCAAACAATGGGAAAAATGATTGAAGATGAATAAATATTACTAGAGATAAGTCAAACTTACCGAAGATCACAGAGAAACTTTGGGGAATCAGCCTCGTCTCGGCGGATCAGCCACTCCCTGAAAGCTGGGTGGAAGAACATGAAAGTGTTGTCCCGACGATGGTACAAGAACCCAGATAACATATCCATTCGCTGGAGAAAATCATCCCAGCTTAGATAACGGTGCGTAAATCCTGAATTCACAGTCAAGAAAATATCTTCAAGAGTCAGTGGGTACAAAGCAGCCAAACACACTCCAAGGATTGTGGACACTCTTTCAAATGCTCGAACACTAGAAAACTTCAGATTAAAATGCAGGAGGAAGACCTCAGATAAGTTCACTGGTAACAGTTTGTAGTTGGATGATTTTGGGACCAAGTGCCCACGCTCTATAAGATCTAAAACCAATTTGGCATATAAGAAACTTCCTTTACACAAGCCCTGAATGTGAGAAGAAAACCTGGCTTGTAGTTCCTTGTCGAAACGTCCATTTATAGCAATGTTGTTTCGAATGTATGGACTAATGGAAACTCGATGGTTAACATAATCAGCGATATCTTTGGCAACATTTTCTGACTGATCACCATGGCGATCCAGGTAAATTCGATGAAACTGGAGAGAGGAAGTGATGTCCTGCAGGGCCGTCTGCACGGTAACAACAAGCTTCAGCCATGATGGAAATTTGTTGGCATGGCGGCACAGAAAGAAGGCTATGGTGTCTCCATAATCTGGTTTGTGGAATTCAGCCTCATTCAGGGAATCCACTAAAATAATGCAACTGTCCGTGAAGATCTTTCCTCCATTTTTAAGAGTCCGCAGTGGCTCTAGAATGCCTTTCAGAAATGAGAGCGAGGGGTTCTGTATGCACTCTCGGAGACTCAGCAAGTTCTGCAACTGTGGTTCCTGACATTTAGAAAAGAAATGAAACATAAAATACATTACTGTTTTATTGTGTTTTTTAAGAAAACATCACATTACATTTCTGAATCATTTAAAAAAAACACAGGTAAATTCGGGCATATTGGGCACATGGAGGTAGACCTATATTTTATTGGCCTTTCGGCACTCTGGAAGTGATGTGGTCAGCATCACATCAGCCGCCTTTACTTTCCAGGACCTTACCTGGTACCCACTCAAGGCTGGGTCGACCTGAGAGCCAAAGTCATTTTTTGAAAACAAGCTTGGCTCTATCAGAACCCGAACCCATGACCGTCTGATCCGCAGACAAGCATCTAGCCGCTACATCACGGTGGCTAACAAAAGGAATAAGTGGAACAGAGAATTACATTTATATGGAAATTTGTGGCAAGTGACAGCCAATATAAGAAGAGAAGGGTTCTGTGGAAAACTTAAACACAGGGTTCATAGCCTAATTTTCACATCAATTTCAAGGCTTTTCAAGGTCCTTTACAAGGTATCCTTAGTTTTTTTCCAGGTTGTCTCAGATTAAAACTGAAACAAGGTAATTTTGCCTTGTTCAAGGGTGTACCGAGCGCACAAGGTACTTCATTTGTGCACGCACATGTGGGCATCCCAGCACAGAAATAGTGTTTTTACATTTTTTAAAGACTTGGTGGTAGAGGGAAGCAACGCCCCATACCATGATTAAAAAAACCACGCAGCCAGCAGTGGGTTTCGATCACGATACGTGCTAAAGCATCACTGTCATAAAAATATCAGATGATCTCTTATATCAGCTTGAGACCAGTGTTTTTCAACTTGTGGGAAGTGGGGTACCAGTGTTTTTCAACTTGTGGGCCGTGGGGTACAAGATGTGACAGATTATCACATATTTATAGTCTGAGCTATAATTGAATGGGAAGTGGCCAGAGTATAGTGGCTAGACTCTTGCCTGAGGACTGGAAGGTCATGGGTTCAGGTCCTGGCAGTATCTGATTTTTTAAATTCAAAAATGACTTTGGCTCCCAGGTTGACCCAGCCTTGAATGGGTACTAGGTGAAGTCCCAGGAAGTAAAGGCGACTGGTGTGGGTACTAGGCGGAGTCCCAGGAAGTAAAGGCGACTGGTGTGGGTACTAGGTGGAGTCCCAGGAAGTAAAGGTGACTGGTGTGGGTACTAGGTGCAGTCCCAGGAGGTGAAGGCGACTGTTGTGGGTACTAGGTGCAGTCCCAGGAAGTAAAGGCAACTGGTGTGGGTACTAGGTGGAGTCCCAGGAAGTAAAGGCGACTGGTGTGGGTACTAGGTGGAGTCCCAGGAGGTAAAGGCGACTGGTGTGGGTACTAGGTGGAGTCCCAGGAGGTAAAGGCGACTGGTGTGGGTACTAGGTGGAGTCCCAGGAAGTAAAGGCGACTGGTGTGGGTACTCGATGAAGTCCCAGGAAGTAGAGGTTATTTACAGCTGGGAGCTAAATTCATCTCTGAAAACAGACCAGCTCGATCAAGACCTGAATTCACGACCTTCGAATCTGAAGGAGAGCATCTAGCCGCTACACCATGGTGACTTCCAAAAGAAGTATGATGTAAAAAGTGACTAAATAAAAATGTCATAAAATCAAGTCTGCTAAGCTGAAAGGTGCAGATATCACAGCCTAACTGTTAACTGCAATACAACATGCCAGCTGCTCTTAAAATGGTGAATTCTGAAGATGCATCGAAAAATCCTTCCCTGATATAGATTTGAACTCACGGCCTTCGGTACAGCAAAGCAAGCATGTAACATATTCAAATATGTATGGAAAAAAAGTCAACATAAATGACAATGAAATCTAGACAAGCACAAACCTGGAGCAGCAGTTCCTTGTAAGCAACAAACTGTGGAGCCCTAGCCAGCTGGGCAGCAATGCTGGAAACCATGTCTGCCACCATGCAGGTGGCGTTGTTGTCCGCCTGACACAAGTGGTACGCCACCACCTGGAAGCCGAGGCCATTCAAGGCAGCGTAGTTGGTCAGTTTTATGTTGGCAGACGTGTTGTTGTTCTGTGCTGCTTGAGCTTCTGTGGGAAATGCAGAAATGAGTGAAATAACTGAAATCACATACCTGACTGCTCTAGTTATCACAACAGGTCTGACTGACTGCTCTAGTTATCACAACAGGTCTGACTGACTGCTCTAGTTAGCACAACATATCTGATTGACTGCTCTAGTTATCACAACAGGTCTGACTGACTGCTCTAGTTATCACAACATATCTGATTGACTGCTCTAGTTATCACAACATATCTGATTGACTGCTCTAGTTATCACAACATATCTGATTGACTGCTCTAGTTATCACAACATATCTGATTGACTGCTCTAGTTAGCACAACAGGTCTGACTGACTGCTCTAGTTATCACACCAGGTCTGATTGACTGCTCTAGTTATCACAACATATCTGATTGACTGCTCTAGTTATCACAACAGGTCTGATTGACTGCTCTAATTATCACAACAGGTCTGATTGACTGCTCTAGTTATCACAACATATCTGATTGACTGCTCTAATTATCATAACAGGTCTGATTGACTGCTCTAGTTATCACAACAGGTCTGACTGACTGCTCTAGCTTCACAACAGGTCTGATTGACTGCTCTAGTTATCACAACATATCTGATTGACTGCTCTAGTTAGCACAACAGGTCTGACTGACTGCTCTAGTTATCACAACATATCTGATTGACTGCTCTAGTTAGCACAACATATCTGATTGACTGCTCTAGTTATCACAACAGGTCTGACTGACTGCTCTAGTTATCACACCAGGTCTGATTGACTGCTCTAGTTATCACAACAGGTCTGATTGACTGCTCTAGTTATGACAACAGGTCTGATTGACTGCTCTAGTTATCACAACAGGTCTGATTGACTGCTCTAGCTATCACAACATATCTGATTGACTGCTCTAATTATCACACCAGGTCTGATTGACTGCTCTAGTTATCACAACAGGTCTGATTGACTGCTCTAGCTATCACAACATATCTGATTGACTGCTCTAGTTATCACAACATATCTGATTGACTGCTCTAGTTATCACAACATATCTGATTGACCCGCTCTAGTTATCACAAAAGGTCTGACTGACGGCTCTAGTTATCACAACAGGTCTGACTGACGGCTCTAGTTATCACAACAGGTCTGACTGATGGCTCTAGTTATCACAACAGGTCTGATTGACTGCTCTAGTTATCACAACATATCTGATTGACTGCTCTAATTATCACAACAGGTCTGATTGACTGCTCTAGTTATCACAACATATCTGATTGACTGCTCTAGTTATCACAACATATCTGATTGACTGCTCTAGCTATCACAACATATTTTGATTGTCTGCTCTAGTTATCACAACATATCTGATTGTCTGCTCTAGCTATCACAACATATCTGATTGTCTGCTCTAGTTATCACAACATATCTGATTGACTGCTCTAGTTATCACAACATATCTGATTGACTGCTCTAGTTATCACAACATATCTGATTGACTGCTCTAGTTATCACAACATATCTGATTGACTGCTCTAGCTATCACAACATATCTGATTGACTGCTCTAGTTATCACAACATATCTGATTGTTATCACAACATATCTGCTCTAGCTATCACAACATATCTGATTGACTGCTCTAGTTATCACAACATATCTGATTGACTGCTCTAGTTATCACAACATATCTGATTGACTGCTCTAGCTATCACAACATATCTGATTGACTGCTCTAGTTATCACAACATATCTGATTGACTGCTCTAGTTATCACAACATATCTGATTGACTGCTCTAGCTATCACAACAGGCAATCCTGGCATGGTCAGTTTACAGAAAATTAAAGTCAAAGTTCAAAGTCAAAGTTCATGTGTTAGTGGGGTTCTGCTTCTCAGTGTTTGCCAGCTGTAAATTCTGGTGGCAGTTTCTGGTTGTTCATCCACTTCTAGACTTTGGTCTTATCCTAGGATTTGAGTTGTGTTTGCACATCCATCTGACATATCTGGCTTATCTGTATGAAGACAGTTGGGCCCTCATTTTTTGAGCACCTGAGCTTTGTATGAAACATCCCTAATAAGTCAACATTTACACCATTCTTCTTAGGGAGCTGCTGTATTCTAACCCCCCCCCCCCCCTCCCCCCCCCCCCAAGTGTGTCCCCATAACTCACAGAGAGAGAGAAAACAAAAGTAAAAGTTACAGTGCATCACTGGGGTTCAATAGAGAAGCAATGAATTGGAACACTGTAGCCTCCCCTGCATGTTGTTGAAAAAACAAAAAAAGGTGATTACAAGTTAAGAGACTGACCACTTCTGCTTGTAGCAGTAACTAACCTAACCTACAGAAATGTGCGGGAAGGGATGCCATTCCGGTGAACAGATGAGGTAAATATTATGTGATGTACAAAGTGCATGAATGGTGATTGCGGAAAATGTCTGGGTAACCAGTGGTAGCAAGGTTTAAGGCAATTTCAGACAAATATGATGGCACTACACTGCACACATCCAGAGATGAAATGAGCAGAGAAACATCAGCAGATCCTGAGATGAAACAAGCAGAGAAACATCAGCAGATCCTGAGATGAAACGAGCAGAGAAACATCAGCAGATCCAGAGATGAAACAAGGTAGCAAAGTTTCAGGCAATCCTCTGGGTAAACAAGCAGAGAAACATCAGCAGATCCTGAGATGAAACAAGCAGAGAAACATCAGCAGATCCTGAGATGAAACGAGCAGAGAAACATCAGCATATCATGAGATGAAACGAGCAGAGAAATATCACCACATTCTGAGATGAAACGAGCAGAGAAACATCAGCAGATCTAGAGATGAAACGAGCAGAGAAACATTAGCAGATCCAGAGCTGAAACGAGCAGAGAAGCATCAGCAGATCCTGAGATGAAATGAGCAGAGAAACATCAGCACATTCTGAGATGAAACAAGCAGAGAAACATCAGCAGATCCTGAGATGAAACAAGCAGAAAAATATCAACACATTCTGAGATAAAAAAAGCAGAGAAACATCAGCATATCCTGAGATGAAACGAGCAGAGAAACATCAGCATATCCTGTGATGAAACGAGCAGAGAAATATCAGCACATTCTGAGATGAAACGAGCAGAGAAACATTAGCAGATCCAGAGATGTAACGAGCAGAGAAACATCAGCAGATCCTGAGATGAAATTAGCAGAGAAACATCAGCACATTCTAAGATGAAATGAGCAGAGAAACATCAGCAGATCCTGAGATGAAACAAGCAGAGAAACGTCAGCAGATCCAGAGATGAAACAAGCAGAGAAACATCAGCAGATCCTGAGATGAAACGAGCAGAGAAACATCAGCAGATCCTGAGATGAAACAAGCAGAGAAACATCAGCACATCCATAGATGAAACAAGCAGAGAAACATCAGAAGATCCTGAGATGAAACGAGCAGAGAAACATCAGCAGATCCTGAGATGAAATGAGCAGAGAAACATCAGCAGATCCTGAGATGAAACAAGCAGAGAAACATCAGCAGATCCTGAGATAAAATGAGCAGAGAAACATCAGCAGATCCTGAGATGAAACAAGCAGAGAAACATCAGCAGATCCTGAGATGAAATGAGCAGAGAAACTTCGGACAGGCACTTAAATGGGAAATAAAGAGATTGAGAAGGCAAAGGGGCTATCCTCTGACTAACGGTCGGCAAAGATGGCGGCTGCAAAATATCCAGCCGAGCCGCAGTCACGTGTCAATTGTGCGCTTCCGGCTACTTAATTTACGGTCTTCCGGCGGTTTTCCGCCAACAACTGCTACTGCCACGTGGCCCCCATGCCGCTCAGGTGGCATGGATTGGGGCTAAACTAGATGGCTAGGACTCACGAGCAGCAGCTTCCGCATCTCCTACAGCCTTGCTCGTGAGTCCTAGCCATCTATTTTAGCCCCAATCCACGCCGCGCGAGCGGCCTGGGGGCCACGTGGCGGTAGCCATAGTCGCCGGAAAAGCGCACATTAAGTAGCCGGAAGCGCGCAATTGGCACGTGACTGCGACTCGGCTGGATATTTTGCGGCCGCCATCTTTGCCGACCGTTAGTCGGAGGATAGCCGGCAAAGGCATCCAAAACAAACTCTAAAATGGATGTTGATGACAGAGGCCAAGGTGTTGGAGGATTTCATCCATGATATCAAAGGGATTGCAGAGGGTAGAACAAATGAACAAACAGACTTTATTTTCAAAGGATTCAGAATTGGGCACTCAGGCCCGTCTAATATTAGCCCTTCTTTTCTCCCTCCTTTTATACATCATTTCATTCATACATCTAGTAATAGCAAACATTATCAATAGATCAAAAAATATTCAATACAAACATAGGAATATGCCTATTTCTATCTACAGTAAACCATACTAATAATAATATTTCTAGGGAAAATGAGCCCTATTTCTGAAGGTCATAGAATAGATCCTTATGTAAGCACTACATGACACATAAAAGCACAAAGAATTGTCAATGATGAGAGGATGTCTACCCACCATCTTAAGCAGACCACTGTCAACAGACCAATCAATGCCCAGAAGAGAAAGAACTCACTTGTAAAGACTTGCCCAGAGTTCACCTCTCCAAAACAGCTGTGGTCAATCAACTGTTCCACAATGGCCGTCTTGCCAGTTCCCAAGCCACCAATGATGACCACCCCATTTGGCTTGGATGTCCCGCCTCCTTCCCCACACAGAACCGCCTCCAGTTCACCAAACAGCCAAGCTCGGCCAACAAACAATGGCTTTCCTTCGGGGTGCGGTACTTCAAACACAAGTGGTTTTAGATGTAGTTGTGGAGGCTTGATTGGTGTAAAACGGACTGTGAGAGAAGAAAAAAGATCAATGTAACAACAATATATGTTTGTACAATGCAGACTGGTAAACCAGACTAGGAAAGATCAATGTAACAACAATATATGTTTGTACAATGCAGACTGGTAAACCAGACTGCGAGAGAAGAGAAAAGATCAATGTAACAACAATATATGTTTGTACAATGCAGACTGGTAAACCAGACTAGGAAAGATCAATTAACAACTATATGTTTGTACAATGCAGACTGGTAAACCAGACTGCGAGAGAAGAGAAAAGATCAATGTAACAACAATATATGTTTGTACAATGCAGACTGGTAAACCAGACTGCGAGAGAAGAGAAAAGATCAATGTAACAACAATATATGTTCTGCACATTGGAGGTTGGTTACAGTCTTCTAGCCCTATCTTTAAGAATGTTGTGTACAGAGGCCCTGATCCTTCCACAGTGTGACTCTCTACTGTCTGAAAACTATGAGAATGTTGTGTACAGAGGCCCTGATCCTTCCACAGTGTGACTCTCTACTGTCTGAAAACTATGAGAATGTTTTTTTTTAAATTGTGTAGCACAGGAATTAAACCCTCTTACTTGAGGATCATGACACTGTTAAATGCACTCGCTAACCTCTAAGCCAAGGGTCACAACCCCAATACACACAGACATTTACACATACATACATACCGTCTAACCAACCACACAATCAATCAATCATACTGCTGTTCGTCCATCTCTTGATGTTATCCTCCCACTTGTAACGCTGTCTGCCTTTTGCTCAACTACCTTGAACCTTTCCGTCTAGGATGATCTTCACAATACTGTTATGTCTTTTAATGTGGCCAAAATATTTCACTTGTCTCTTTTTTTTCCCCCTAGCAACTCTCTTTTCATTCTCAATTTCCTCAGTACCTCTGTATTTGATAGCTTTTGTTTCCATGAAATACGACCTAATCTTCTGTATATCCACATCTCCAAAGAATTGATACGATTTTCCAGTTGTTTGTTCATTGTCCATGTCTCTGTGCCATACAGTAAGGTTGAGAATTCATAACATTTGACAATTCTCATTTTTAATGTATTGCTTATTTCTCTTGATGTCAGTAACTTTTGCATGTTGTTGAAAATGTTTTTGGCCATCCCTATTATTTTCTTGACTTCTGTTTCACTTCTGCCGTCACATGTTATTACTTGTCCAAGATATAAGAAATTTTTAACTTGTTCCAATTTCACCCCGTTCACTGTGATATTCATTGATAGCTGATTATTTTCTTTGCTAAATATCATGGTTTTTGTCTTTTTCAAATTTATATCTAATCCAAATTCTGCACTCCTTCTTTTTACTTGCTCCACTAGGTCTTGCAACTTCTGCTCACTCTCTGCTAGCAACACTGTGTCGTCAGCATATCTCAGATTGTTTATTATTCTACCATTGATGTGCAGTCCTGGTAAATCTACAATTTCTTTAAAAATGGTTTCTGTACATAAGTTGTCTTACTCCTCTCTTGATCTCTATCTGGGGTGAGCAGATGTTGTCATATCTTACTGTTGCTTCTTGCTCCCAGTATAAGTTTCTAATAAGTCTGATATCCTTTCCATCTAGTCCTATGTTTTGAAGAGCTGCAATTAGTTGTTCATGTTGCACTCTGTCGAAAGCTTTTTTGTAATCCATAAAACATGCATAAATATTTTTCTGAACTTCTATATATTTTTCAGTCAGCATCTTTAGACAAATTATGGCCTCTCGAGTACCACTGTTTTTACGGAATCCAAATTGCTCTTCAGAAACTTCTTTCTCTATTTTATCTTGAATTTTTGTTTGTATTATCTTCAAGAGTAACTTAGTTACGCGACTCATTAGGCTAATAGTTCTGTAATCTTCACAATCAACAGCTTTTGATTTCTTGGGTAGTGTGATAAACCAACCACACACACATATATATATATACATACATATATGCATACTCACACACAATCGCACATCAGCCTAACCCCATACATACACACACACACAACCATACATCCATCCAACCAACCACACTCAACCGCCCAACCCCAAATCCCCACTCTCCCCCAACCCGGCACACATACATATATATTTAATGTCTGATTCCAGAATTCCCACATTTACAATGTTGCTCTGCAAGCGAGTTCATGCTCTTTGCTGATATCCCTTATAACTGATGTATGACAGCAGATTGAAACGCGGGATAATAATTCACCTTGACTGATCTTTTGAGGGATATGTTATAAGAACCTGGAAACACCTGACAAGATTAATGGGACAAAAAACATGGCGAAGGCAAAGAGATAATAAATACACGAAAAGTTCAGCAATTTAAATACAAGAACATGACCTCATTTTTAATTCTGGTGATCATGACAGACGGTGAAAAATGAGGGCCTACACATATCAGCATGGCACATGATGATGATAGTGAAACTATTGGTTAGATTTAAGGGTCCTGTTCACATTTCCAGGCCCAGGATTAGAATAACTTCCCTTGCCATTCATGCCACCTTAGGTCGCTGGACTTCTCCTATGTTGCAGGGGTGTTATGATATAGCTTGGCGTTCGCTCGATGTATGTAATGTTTGTGGCAGGTTGTGTTGTTGTGCGTCTATTTCAGGTGCCACAGGTGCCTGTGTACAAGTAAAAAGTGTTGCATAGGAAAGCTCCACAGGCTTGACGATTCTTGGCTATCGGACTGGGATGTTTTTATATTTCTACACTTGTTGGCAGTGGCTTTCCCTGAGACAAAAAGAAAGCTTTTACAAGGAGCGCATGAAGAGACAAATATTGTTGTTTCCTACTCCTGAACCGTCGAGCAGCTAGCAGAACGTGGAAATAATTACACAAGTTAGCGAAGGGTTAAACCATTCACAAAAAGGAAAACATGACTCTGCCGCAACATAGGAGAGGTCCAGTGATCCAAGGAGGCATAAATGGCCAAGGAAGTTACTCTAATCCTAGGCCTGTGAATGTGAACAGCACTGCTTCAAGTATTGAAGATGTGAAAATACAAAAAGTCCTGATTAAGTTCTGGATGTGTGAAAATACACAGAGAAATAAATCAAGTTATGAATGTGTGAAAATAGACAGGGAAATAAATCAAGTTATGAATGTGTGAAAATACACAGGGAAATAAATCAAGTACTGGATGTGTGAAAATACACAGAGAAATAAATCAAGTTATGAATGTGTGAAAATACACAGGAAAATAAATAAAGTTGTGAATGTGTGAAAATACACAGGGAAATAAATCAATTTATGGATGTGTGAAAATACACATAAAACAAATCAAGTTCTATATGTGTGAAAACATACAATAAAGTAATAGATATGTAAAAATACAAAAATTACTAAGTACTGGATATGAAAATACAAAGAGAACCAATCAAGTTCTTTGCATCTTTTCTCTGAAATATCTAGACATGTTGGGAAAGGAATAGGTGCTAAACTGATCAGTGATGACTAGATTCAGTCAAGGCCCTTCTGAAGGCCCTTTATGAGTAAGTGAACAATGCAGAAGTGCAATTAGATCCTTACAGTATGGAGAGATGGAAGCAGCGGGAGTGACCTGAGGACTGACACTCTACACTCAGAGGAAAGACATGACATACTTGTATATATGTAGCCAAACTACTATTGGTACCACCAGCACTAGGACTCTTCACTGGCTGCTGAAGATGAGGATGGAGTGCTTATAGGAATGTCCTGAGTGTTGTGATCTTCTTCAGCATTCCGAGCCCTTGTTTGTGGGTCTGCCTGGATATGATCTCTCTACATTCTTCTTGGTCTGCCTCATGATCTACAATCATTCAACTCCCTTGTGTAGACAGTCTTTACCTCTCTGTCATTCTCTCAGTATGCCCCTGCCCTTTCAGTCTATTACCCTTCATGACACTGGTGATCAATAGTGATGTGATGTGATCAATGGTGATGTGATCAATGGTGATGTGATGTGATCAATGGTGATGTGATCAATGGTGATGTGATGTGATCAAAGGTGATGTGATGTGATCAATGGTGATATGATGTGATCATTGGTGATATAATGTGATCAATGGTGATATAATGTGATCAATGGTGATGTGATGTGATCAATGGTGATGTGATGTGATCAATGGTGATGTGATGTGATCAATGGTGATGTGATGTGATCAATTGTGATGTGATGTGAACCAATGGTGATGTGAACCAATGGTGATATGATGTGATCAATGGTGATATAATGTGATCAATGGTGATATAATGTGATCAATTGTGATGTGAACCAATTGTGATGTGAACCAATGGTGATGTGATCAATGGTGATGTGATGTGATCAATGGTGATATGATGTGATCAATGGTGATGTGATGAATGGTGATATAATGTGATCAATGGTGATATAATGTGATCAATGGTGATATAATGTGATCAATTGTGATGTGAACCAATTGTGATGTGATGTGATGTGAACCAATGGTGATGTGATCAATGGTGATGTGATGTGATCAATTGTGATATGATGTGATCAATGGTGATGTGATGTGAACCAATGGTGATGTGATCAATGGTGATGTGATGTGATCAATTGTGATATGATGTGATCAATGGTGATGTGATGTGATCAATGGTGATATAATGTGATCAATTGTGATGTGAACCAATTGTGATGTGAACCAATGGTGATGTAATGTGATCTAATGGTGATGTGATCAATGGTGATGTGATGTGATCAATGGTGATGTGATGTGATCCAATGGTGATGTGATGTGATCCAATGGTGATGTGATCAATGGTGATGTGATGTGATCAATGGTGATGTGATGTGATCAAAGGTGATGTGATGTGATCAATGGTGATGTGATGTGATCCAATGGTGATGTGATCAATGGTGATGTGATGTGATCCAATGGTGATGTGATCAATGGTGATGTGATGTGATCAATGGTGATGTGATGTGATCAATGGTGATGTGATCAATGGTGATGTGATGTGATCCAATGGTGATGTGATCAATGGTGATGTGATGTGATACAATGGTGATGTGATGTGATCAATGGTGATATAATGTGATCAATTGTGATGTGATCAATGGTGATGTGATGTGATCCAATGGTGATGTGATCAATGGTGATGTGATGTGATCAAATGGTGATGCGATCAATGGTGATGTGATGTGATCAATGGTGATGTGATGTGATCAATGGTGATGTGATGTGATCAATTTTGATGTGATCAATGGTGATATGATTTTAGTAAGTAACTCAACTCGACTCAGCTCTTCGTTCACTCTAATGAGGGCAGGAGTATATCAGAATTATGTACTCACTTGTGATCGAGTGTGGTCGCTGTGAAGTGGCCTGGGGACTAACACTACTGGTAGACATCAGGGAGGTCACACTGTCAGCACTGAAGTCCCTGGATCCTACCGTATGCAGAGAGCTCGGGTGGGTGCGGGTGGCTCCACCTGTTGTCCCAAGTTCACTACCTGATGAAACTGTTCATGGTAAAAAAACAAAAAACATTGTAATCACTGAAGTGTAATCTGTTAAGTGTAATAGGGTAAATGTAATTAGGCTAATGTATCAGGCAATATAATTAGGCAAATGAAAGACTGAAACGGAAAAGCCAGTAATTAAATTACAAACTAATCTGAAGAAGATTAAAAACGGCAGATGGCAATCTTTTAAAGGTGTCATTTTGCAGCAGCACTGTCGTTTGTGTGGGCATCGTCAATCCCTGGCAACCATGGAGCTAGGCCACTGGTGTAAGCTGCGTCTGCTATGGCTGTTAAGTCCAATGTGACATTCAAATGTTGATACTCTACTTTAGTGAGACTAGTTTTTCTCTCAGAAGTTTCCTCTCTATAGGTTGCTGTGTTAGGTCTCTTGTTGTTGTTGTTGTTATCGATCCAGCGGCGCATGAGCTTTCGCCCTTTGGCCCAATGCCATGTAGTGGAATTTGTATGTTTTCACAAGCTGTTCTTTTCCTCCGTACAAGGTGTTCCACTTGTCTGGTCTCGGAGGGAGTAGCGTTCTTCTTGTCTCACTGAGTTTTGGGCACTCAAAGAGATGGTGTTCAACAGTTTCGTAGGGGTAGTTACATAGGTCTCTTGTAGAGTGTGACAGTCCTACTTTCTCTGTCTGCTTTCACAGGGGTCAGACTACAGTTGGTATCTCCAAAGTGACCGTGTGAGACCGCATGTGCCTGAGAGGTGAAATAAATGAGAACTGTAAAACAGATGTGCATGAAAACTCAAGTTCTGGAACAAAACTAAAGTCCAGAAGTGGAAAAACAACAAACCCTTTATTAGAGTCTACAGCCAGTGTGTGCTAAGAAAAAGAATAAGTTTAGGATTTTGAGACTAACAAAACATCACAGTCTGAAATATCAGTCCTATCAAACCTTCCAGATAAATGTGACTACATTCTTTTTGTACCCTCCAGATAAATGTGACCAAATTCTTTTGGTACCTTCCAGATAAATGTGACCAAATTCTTTTTGTACCCTCCAGATAAATGTGACCAAATTCTTTTGGTACCTTCCAGATAAATGTGACCAAATTCTTTTTGTACCTTCCAGATAAATGTGACCAAATGTTGTATGCATGACAATAGTTGCATTGTGGTATGTAAACTTGTGTAAGTCTTTCCCAATTTACAGTAATGTATGTAAGCATATGTGGTATCCTTTAACTCCACTGAACCAAAAACTTTACAATAATGACACTGTTGCTTTGTTGAAATTTGAATTAGTGAATCAAGAATTGACATCCCTGCCTTAGGGCATTCTAATTTATGCTCTGCAGACTTCAACCATAGCCAACAAACAGATCCAATAAGGATGTGTCGTTGCAACCTGAGTAAAAGTTTGCCAAATTGTCTCTTTGTGGGTTAAAAATCACTTAGACCAACTGCTTATTCCCAGCTGAATCACTCTCTCAAGATACGGATACTCAGATCGTTATGCAGCACCATTTACTTTATCCTAGAGTGCCTTCAACACATCAGCTTTATCATAAAGTAGCTCACCACCCAGTGGGCAGCAACAGCTAGTCTGCCTCCTTATTACCATATATTTGCAAATATCCAATGCAAAAAAATATCATGATACAGTTTAGTTTTTGTTTTTCTTAAACCTGTTTGTTTGGGTGTAAATAAGGAAGAAGCAGAAGATGAATAGAAGGAGCAGAAGATAACATGAAGGAACATAGGCGGGGAAAAAGGGCAAGAAGGAAAAAGAGGAGAAGAAGGAGAAAGAAGAAGAAGAAGCAGAGGAGGAGGAGGAGAAGAAGAAGCTTTATGTAGATTTAGGTACCTGTCAGCGTTGACATGGGACTGGCGTCTGACAGGCATCTCTCTGGGGTGTACTCACTGCTAGACAAGGATGAGATGGAGTTAAAGGCTGCATCCCCTTGCTGGCTCTCTGGGAGGGATCCTTCGGCTCCGACCCCAGTGATGTCAGCAGAGGGCAGCCGATCCCCTAACAGGAGGCCAAGTCTCATCATGAGGTCGTTCTGTGCAACATCTGGAGGAGGTGGTGGAGGGCTATCATTTCCTTAGAAGAAAAACAGATTTATGCTTAAATCCTGAATATATTCTGTAGAAAACGATCTCAATGGAACAAGAGCACAGACCTGATCTTCTTCTTCTTCTTCTTCATGTTCACCGGCTGTAACTTCCAGCAGACAGTCCTGGTTGTTCATCCACCTCTGGACTTGAGTCTTGTTCCAGAACCTGAGTGTTGCATGCACATCAGTTTTACGGATCTAGTTGCTTCCTTGCCTCAGAAGTTCCCCAAATCCCCCTGATGAATTGACTCTTATGACATGCTTGTTTCAGAGGCAGTGGGTTTATTCTTATTTTCCCCCACAATGAGGCTCAGGAAGGCATGACCAGATCTAAGACTGGTGATTATGTGGGAGAAAAGACATGAAACTTCAAATATCACATTGTTGTTGATGATTATGATACACATCACTTAGGGCCTGCCATTTATTGTTCCATTACTTCGATCTTTGTCAATTGTTCCAACCCTTGCATCCCAATAATGCTTTAAAAAATGCAACAGAAACCAACAAGAATTCTCAACAACAAAATTTTTAAGAAAAAGTACACATAATAAACTTGTTGGAAAAAAAAAATGGGTTTATATGCACTTTTTAACCTAACCCACACCACCTTCCGTCCTTTTTTTTCCTTCTGAAATATGAAACATAGGCAGATATATAAAGGTAGTAATTAATCAACATAAACAGAGTGACGTATTAAATGGAATACATTACCCTGGCTCTTAAACATGTGTATTGTGTGACTTATACTCTCACACTGTTACCTATATCACTGAGGCTACGGGGAAAATGGCATGGACAAGAATTTAAAATAGCCATTTGGTCAAGAAGACAAACCCTCTAAATGCTATTTTTAGTAAACATTGATACCCTGACCTCCTAAATGCTGTGCAGGCACGAACACAACCAAAAAGATTAACTATGTCTCTTGTAAACACATCAACATCATTCTTTAGATTGTGAGAATTGGGAGTAAAGATCAGTGTACAGCCAACCAGGAGACGCACAAGTGATGCATAAGAAGTTAACCAGTATACCACCATTAACCTCAAAACACTGATGCATATGTGTAATGAAATATAGGCAGAAAGGGGTTAAATGAACAAAGCATACATTTCAGACCACCACACGGCGTACTTATCCATCACTGTGTGAAATGACAGAAATGGGTGATTAGAAAGCCATGGCCTAGCCAGCTATACAGAACATCTGCACGATAACCGCCATGACATCTGACAGTGAGGGATGAAACATTTGACGAGTGCCCGTGAGCAAGCACATGCACTGTGACCAGCTGAAGAGAAAACGTTCATCCAAACGTGACCACCAAAGACAGGTGACAGGGGAGTGATTGAGAAGGCACGCCAGAAAGAGCGGGAAAGCGGAAGAAAAAAGTCAGAGCCAGGGGCTTGAGAAGACAGTTAGGACGGAACCGCTTGAGAGGACAGTTAGGGCTGGACCGCTGGAGAGACCGGTTAGGAGAAAACTAGTGCTGTACTTCGTTTAGAAGGTATATGTTAAACTTGGAGTTTAGCTAGAACAGTGGTTAAGGAACTCGTAGAGAGTCATACATATAGCCAGTAACAAGATAATGAAGTGTTCATTTACTATTGCTTATTGAATTTATGAAGTCTGTGTGACGAGAATATTGTGAATAAACCAGCTCTTGTGTAATTGTTACATCACTGGCCTTGTTCTTAAATACGATTGAAGAGAGCTACAAACTGTATTCATTCAACTTGGCCGAACTAGGCACATCTATTTCTTGGGGGATGTATAGGCACGACTGTGCCACATATGTTGAAGGGGGGATCTAGTTGTCTGTAGTACTATCAAGATAACTCAAATATATCATCTACGAAAGTTGGTTAAGCGATTTTTACAGGGAATTGGACCTAACCGGTAGTGTCAGTTTTGTAGTTTTTCTATGGACAGGTTTAATATCATGATACTTTTATCAGTCAGTTTACTTTAAAAATAAAAAAATAAAAACACACACACACAAACATACCTTGGCTAAGTTCCCCAGCAGCCACGGACACAGTCGACTTCGAACTGGTATCCTGTGAGCCTAAGGCTGAGTCACTGCTGTAGTGGTTAGGACTGTGCTTGTCACCCTGGTAATTGTAACCCACTTGGGAGGTGGGACCTAAGGCTGCGCTTGGTTGAAAGAGCTTGGGCTTGACTGGGACTGGTGGCGCCATCTTCACACCTGCAACGAGATGTGACAAGACATGACAAGATGTTACTATGGGATCCTCCCAGTGGTTCTTTTGTATTAACTGTAGTCTTCTTCTTCTTCGATCCTTCTGTCAGAAAACTTATATCAGGAGGCCGGTAGCCTTTATGAAAGCTATTGTGCAACTTTAGTCTAAACATTCTTATTTGTTCGCATCTTTATTTTCATCTGAGGGTCTCTGTGGCGAAGTGATAAAGCCACTGACCTTACACTCTGATGGTCATTGGTTCATTTCATGGATGTGTCATTTGGTTTATGAGTGCAGTCTTTACAAAGACCACTGGGGCTACGGTGTTTGTGCTTTATGAGATGCTCTTAGCAGGTGGACAGCCATGCTGTGGAGACAAACCCAACTCTGTGGGATAAAGCAGGGTGCAATGAAGTTGATCATCTCGACTTTAACGTTTACCCTTTTTGTTTCCACTGAACTCGAGTCATAAAATGTGTTAAGTTTAAAAAACAAAAACGGTGCCATCTCCACAACAGAGGTTATTTGTAATGTATCTATGGCTAAATATGTGAATATTACATGGTGAGGCCCCAATCTCTTCCACGACACAACTCTCGTACTACTGTGTGAAAGCCACAAGAACGGTATTTTTCTAAACTACCCACAGTGAGAATTGAACCCTGGTAAATGTTGAGTATTGCACTGTGAAATAAATTCACTAACCTCTTAACCAAGGAGTCACACTATGCTATTTGTCTATATTACCTTCACTGCAGTCACAATTATTTTCAAGATAACCAAATTGCTAACTCACCTTTAGTGTTTTCACCATTATACAGACACTGCGCCCATCTCAATAATTATGCAGATTTAAAAAAAAAAATCATGAATTCTAGTCAAAATAAGTTTAACATTCTCACCAAATGTTCACTGTACTCTCCTCACACATCTCCAGAATTTTACACCACATTCAAACCACCAGGAAAAACACACATCAACACATTGTTAAATTCACCTAGGACGTTTCGGTTGAATTACTCTCATGCTTCATATAAGAACTAAGCAGGGTACTTGTGAATATCTGGCAGAAAGAACAGGAAATCCTGGCACTTGCTTCATTGAAAGGGGCTGTTTGGCCGACACAGCTCTCGTGTCAAGGTTATATTTCAGTTTACTGACAGGGGGGAGACAGGCTGCTGCTGTAGGTTCACGGAGGTGTGGGGTATTGAAATAACACTGTGTCACAGAAATTATGGGCTCTGTTACATCAGCTGCTTTGAACAGGCAGGCACCAGGTAATTAAAAGATTCGCTTCAAAGAAAATGTGACCTATGTGGGACTATGGTTGCTTATTTAATTATACTAGAGACAGTCTTATATTTGTGTGTGTGTGCACATTACTATGGGTGTGTGTTTGTATGGTGGTGTGCATACATGAATATTCATGTGTGGATATCTGTTTGGTGTGTTTACATGTGTGTATTTATGTGTGTGAGTATGCCTACTGTTTGTGTGTGAGCAAGCATGTGTGTCTATGTGAGTGTGTATGTGTCTGTGTATATATCTATGTGTACATACATATGCTTGCATATATGTTAGTGTGCATGTGTGTATATATATATATATATTTATAAATGTGTGTGTGTGTGCGTGCGTGCGTGTGCATATGTGTGTGTGCACGCGCAGCGTGTGTAATGGATGTGTTATTAAGTATCACACAAGTAAGTTTACAACTTCCATTTGGTCTTCTCCTTCACCTTTTTTATTTGCTGCTACTGCTACTGCTGCGTATACTCATTCCTGTTCTCGATCTTCTAGTCTAGCTCTTTATTCTTCCTAATTCCTCAGTTTCCCCTCTTTCTCTTCTTCTAGCACTGCTTGACCGGCACCTTTACGTCTTTCCAGACGATAGTGTTATAATGCGCTATGGGGAGGCATGGGACTCACAGCCCATGATGGTGGTGAGTGTGACTAGTAAGATTAACAGTGACATTTGAAGCTGTTCCCACCATCAGAGGCGCCCTCGTATACACAACTGACAAGGACTTATAACCCCTAACTGCTGCACACCCATATCTACCTCTGAACTCCCCCCCCTCCCCCCTTTCAAACAACTGTGCTGGTATATAAATCACATCTTTCTTCACCCTGCAGGCAACATACATCAGATAATCACCCGGACACATTATGTTCTTTCAGTGCAGGTTGAAAACATGCCTTGTAGCTTGTGCACATAAAATAAACATGGCAGAAGATGACAGAAGAACCCATTCTATCTTCCCACAGTGGGGGGGCTGTAAGACGATCCTCACGCACAAAGATATATATATAGGGTCTTCTGCTGACAGCCTGTGCTGCAGGGCCGATCTGTTGCATAGACAACGTCTGAATCATCTGTTCTAGTAGGTCTGGTGTCAAATCTTCTCTTTGAGGAGCTTCTGGTGTCAGTTTGTTTCAGAATTGTGTGCTGGCCAGTGGGAGTATGGTCTAAATTTGTCTTTTACTAGATTTTGGTTTAAATTTGCCTTTCACTAGATTTTGGTTTAAATTTGTCTTTCACAAGATTTTGGTTTAAATTTGCCTTTCACTAGATTTTGGTTTAAATTTTAATTTCACTAGATTTTGGTTTAAATTTGCCTTTCACTAGATTTTGGTTTAAATTTGTCTTTCACTAGATTTTGGTTTAAATTTGTCTTTCACTAGATTTTGCTTTAAATTTGTCTTTCACTAGATTTTGGTCTAAATTTTTCTTTCACTAGATTTTGGTCTAAATTTGTCTTTCACTAGATTTTGGTTTAAATTTGTCTTTCACTAGATTTTGGTTTAAATTTGTCTTTCACTAGATTTTGGTCTATGGGGCACTCAATGCTGGGGTTGGTCTAGGGTTGGTCTCCAACACTGTGTACAACACTATCAATGTAACAGTGTAGAAAGCTTGAACGGTTTAAAAATGAAGGAATGAGAATCATCTTGGAGTGCACATGAGATACACCAATTAAAACAATGAAGTATATGCTATGGTTGACATCAGTAAAGTCTAGACTGTCACTGTCACAAGCCAGTTACCCTGCATGTTATCAGTGCTGAAAGACATTCTCTCAATGGCGATGTGAAAGGTTTTAGAACAGACCAACTGAAAAGAGGAAAGTCAAGGCTGGCTCTCGCTGAAGATACCATTACAGACTGACTGACTTTCTACCCCACCAGGACATCACACAAGCGATAAACACCCGATGACACAAAGTGCCACCATGTGGGTGAGGATCACCGTGGAGAGGTCCCAGAAACCGCGTTCATACAACTGGCCATATTTATGGCCTGCCTATATTGCGGCCCCTGGCAAAAGCCAGGGTGGGGCTTCAAATAAAAAAAAATTAATTATTTTTTTTCGTCCTAAAAAGGACGAAACTGAATGAACACAGCAAAGATACCATTAGGCTGGTTGCCTTAGTAGAGTAAATACACAGGGGCAGGAATGGGTCGACACGAACAACCTTAACAGCAGTTTCCATGAGGTCATTATCACATTAGGAAGAGAATGTGGCGAGTGGCGTAACGGTATGGCAGAATTAGAGGTACAACAACTAATAGATAAAAACGCTGGGCTCGATGATGTAATAGTGCACACTGATGGCTCTGTTCACTGGGTGTGAACGTTCTGGCTGGGGATTTTCAACTAGAGTAAAGGGAAATAATCCTGCTGAAACAAAAATGGTAACTGTCTGCACAAGGGAGATATTGTTAAGCTACAGGAACACTGTACTGCACAAGGGAGATATTGTTAAGCTACAGGAACAATCGTACTAGACTGACCATCCCTAGACAAGGAAGATAACTCGTCATCGTAACTATGTAATAGAAATAGGCCAAGCATAGTTAGATAGTTCGTTTGTTGTGGGGGAGTCCTGATAGGAAAAATCCATATAAAACCCTTTGATAATGACTCTTTTAGGCTTTGAGTGTCGAATTGAATGTTAGGACACATTTTCTGCGCCTATTCTAAATAAATTGTCTGACCACTGCACTGCATTAGTGAGCGCAATTCGTACGCTAACTGCTGTTGTTAGGGGACGTGTTTGTGTGCGTCACTCTCTACAGTCCGGTCTTGGAGGCAGGCGTTTTTCCTTGTGTCTCGCCAATTGACCGTTATACAGACAAGATTCCTTGTTCTCTTTTTTATTTACAATGGGTGAGTTTTCTTAAGGACTTTTTAATTGAATAATTGAGTTCATAGTGTCTGTGATGTAGGTAAGTAAGGTCAGCAGCTGGATAATGCGAATCTGTTTTCCTACGATTCTTGACAAGGAAGGTGGCGAAAGGAGCTCCAGATCGGAATGCACTTTCGGTTGACATTTCTCGCAGAATGCTTTGAAATGGTCTTTTAAACCTTTTCAATTCAATCAATCTACATATCTGGAGTGGGTTTGTAGTATTGATAACTTTGTATCGTTAATTATTTGCTGGTATTCGGTATCAGAACTTGGTAAGTCTCTGAATTGTTTTGAACGACAAAAAGCTTATAGGCAGACATGACGTCATGTCCGCTGTTGCTAGGTGATTTCGTAACCACAACAAGCTTCGACTGTCGTATTGTTTTCATGACATATTTCAGTAGGTCTTGGTTTGGACTTCATCGCAGATCCCTTATTTTCTACGTTAGAGGGAACGGTAAATAATGGAGATCTGTCTAACCTTTGCTACAGAACTGTATCCAGGAATTCTTCGAGTTTATGATCTGGTGCTCACTCTAGGAAACTAAATGGATTCTAAGATAGAGGTGACCAACCTTCATGGTTGGGAATAACCTCAAGTTTATCTGAGCATGAGGAGATGGTAAGGATGTTGATTGACCAGGTGCATTAGATACGGTTCGATCATGGGTGTTGCTTTGTGTTTTTCAGGTTATGAAGATCCAACAAAGTGTCAGTGTCTTGTAGACTGGTTCCTTCTGCCACTACACATTAAGCAATTTACATGTGGTGAATTGTGGTCCTGAACGTGTGGACGATACTTGAGTCGTCGTCTTCCGAGCTCAAGGTGATTGTTCTCGATCAACGCCAGAAACTGTTCCTGCTGGTGAAATAATGTTGGGAAGTCTGGCGACGTGAAGATCTATTCCGGCATCCAGAGAAGCAGCCTCGTTTCTGAGAAGTCCTATCGTAAAGTACGGTGGTCGGAAACTTCGCTCCAGCATCCAGAGGAGATATAAGATCCAAAAACAGATAAGTCAGAGTGACCCGTATGACGGATTAAATCTAAAGGGACCTTTCCAATCCATCCGATTCCTCAGACATGATGATACTGGACAGAAACGTAGAGTAGGAGGAAGACACTCGCACTAACTTTGTTCTTGAAAGTATTCAATATTCTTTCAGTTAATTCTTCAAGTTATTTTTCTTCAGCTTGGTTACGGGGAACCTATTACATTGATTCTCGAGTTCATCTGCCTTCTAGTTCTTAGGAGAGTTTTGTCTAATTGGAGTTCCTTGTGGCATTTATAAACGTAGTCTTGTCTTATCGTATTCACTGTTGATTATTTGTTCGACTGGATTTACATTAATCCAGTCTGGGGGCAAACAGTGGTGAGGACGTCTGGCCGAGAGGTACCCAAGTGTTCATAATAACCCTGTGGAGTCAGAGCTCGTGTCACCTCATCCCTGAGACAGGTTGAATGGAAAGTTTGAACCGAGGGTTAGGCCTCTAGACGAACGAGAGCCACCATTCAAAACACTCCTGTCTCAGAGCACCTGAGGGATTTGTGAAAATATCCTGTAAGTAAGGTGCGCGACAAAACTGCCATACGACAGTCACTATCGTAAAATGTGGTCTCATGTCCGGGATCGTTGTTTATTGTAATTGTAATTTGTCAACAGTGAATTAGAGTGTTCAGTAGTTGTGCTGGACACTTGACCAGCTGGTTGTCATATTGATAAGCTGTCTGGTAGAATTGGTGACTACTTTGAATATATTCCTTGTAATCTTCCTGGGAAGAAATAAGAGGTTGTTTCAGTAGTCTTTGACAAGCGGTTCTTCCTGTTTTCACATTGTAGGATTCTATTGGTCCTAGTGATAGGAAGATTGTCTTTCTGAAGTAGTGACATTTGTTCTTCTGATTTGTGTATAGTGGTTTTGGTTGCATCACCACTGACGTTTTGTGTCTAACATTTACTATTATCGTAAATTTGTGCATATTTGTTGGATCTTCTTTTAACTATCTTTACAGCTCAACATGGCGCAGTCCAGAATTTCGATTCCAGAGCTGAAAGAAATGGCTGTACAGATGGGACTGGAAGGAAGGGAGTTGACCGATTGGATTAAGACCACAGAAAGAGAAATGAGAATGGAGGCTCGTGAGTCCGAGAGGCTCAGGATCGAATCCGAGAGACTCCAGGAAACTGAGAGACTCAGGATTGAATCCGAGAGACTCATGGAAACCGAAAGACTCAGAATTCAGGCCGAGATAAAGATGAAGGAGCTGGAAATTCAGGCACAAAGAGATAGCCAGATTTCTAGATCTCAGTCTTCAGAAATGGAGACTGTGTCTACTCACTGCATCTCGACACCTGCCATGAATTTTCCTATGCCTGCCTTTGATGCGAAGCTGGAAACGATTGAGCAGTATATCGATAAATTTGTTAAACTTGCAACTATCTATAATCTTGAGAAAGATAGATATACATTAAAACTGGCACAGGGATTGAGAGGAGAGGCATATGAAATTTTTCAGCGGATGCCCACTGGCTCCGATACTGACTTTGAAGCCCTGTGCCAGGCTTTATTGAAAAGGTTCGAGTTGAACGCTGCTAGTTACAGGCATAAGTTTAGAAATGAAAGGAAAATGATTGGGGAAACTTATCCGCAGTTTGCAGATAGATTAAAAAGTTATATGAGTAAGTGGCGTGAAATGGCTGGCTATGAAGCTTCCTTCGAAGATCTGCAAGAATTGTTCCTAACCGAACAATTAAAGGACACTCTACCGAAGTCAATGCAAACTTTTCTCACCGAGAACGGTGCAGAAAAATTGACTGACATTTTGGTTCATGCCGAACGGTACGAGTTAGCCCATAAAGATGATAGTTCGGGGAAAGCCAAGCCACATAATAATCATGATAGGAATAGTCAGAAAGGTCAGAAAACTCCAACTCCAGGTTCCCCTAAAAAGAGCCCATCCCATGTAAAACACCAGAATCCTTCTAAATTTGGCAGTTCGCAACAGAAACAGTTGTACAATAGTTCTAGAAAACCCTACTGTAGGAATTGCAATAATAATTCCCACCACACTAATGATTGTAAGGTGAAGTCAGCAGGGGGGACTCAATTGTCAGCTATGTTGACGACTGTCGGTTCGTCTGCCGCAGAGAAATTATATAACCGTTCCAATAGGCCACCTGTGGTAGAGAAGGTCTGGGCTAACAAAAAGAGAATTTCTTGTCTTTATGATTCGGGGTTGTCCTATTCCGCGGTCTGTTCCCCCGAAATCGTTAGAGCTGATCAGTATACAGGTGAATTTATAGAGCTCAGATGTGCAACTCTTGATGCTCAACCCATGAACTTGCCCGTAGCTAAGATAGAGGTCAAGTCTAGATACGTTACTGGAGAGATTGAGGCGGCCGTTTTGAAACGGAGTACGTTCCCTCTTATTTTAGGAGCTCGTTATGTCTATTTAGCGAATGCCCCTACACCTTCAGAACAGCTTGCGGCGATGACCACCCGTGCGCAACATAAATGTGCCACGGAAGATCAAAGTCACGTAAATCCCTTACCTGACGAGATCAAGGTAGCCCAAGAGTCTGACCCTACCCTTAGAGCTTGTTTCAAAAAATTACCTGTCTGTCACACTCCGCCGAGAAGAAATGATTACTTTATGAAAGGTAAATTGCTTTTTCGCGTTGGGAGTGACCAATATACTGAGCATAGTCAGCTGGTCGTGCCACGACCATATCGGCAACAAATTCTCCAAATGGGTCACACGATCGCGTATAGTGCCCATATGGGAATAAATGCCACGACTCAACGTATTTCCTGTCATTACTTTTGGCCGGGTATGACAACGGACATAATACGTTTTGTCAAATCTTGTCCGGAGTGCCAAAGAGTCGCCCCGAAAGGCAAGATTGCACCAGTTCGACTGGGAGAAACTCCCATAATGTCCACTCCCTTCGAGAGAGTGGCTGTCGACTTGGTGGGACCCCTTCCCCTCACGAAAAAGAAGAATGCCTATATCTTAACCCTGGTAGATAGTTGCAGTGCCTGGGGTGAGGCTGTACCGCTTCGTAAGATAGATAGTCAGAGTGTGGCTGAAGCTCTGATTGGCATCTTTACTCGTGTAGGATTTCCCACACAAATCTTGACTGACAACGGATCGCAGTTCAAGGGGAAATTGATGGAGGAGGTGTTTCAAATTCTTAAATCTCATCATATATGCACTAGTCCATATCGACCCCAAGCGAATGGCCAAAATGAGCGATTCAACGGGACGTTGATTTCACTGCTGAGGAGGTTATCCCAAGAGAAACCGGAGAAGTGGGACGAATACGTGGCTGCAGCACTATTCGCTTATCGCGAAGTCCCTAATGCTTCCACCGGCTTTTCACCAGCAACGTTGGTTTTTGGGAGGCCCATTTCTGGTCCTTTGGCCATACTCAGAAAAACGTGGACGGACGAAAATGCAGATGAGACCTTGAGGACCACGTCACGGTACGTGCAAGAACTCAAAGAAAAATTGAAGTTAGGTTGGGACCTAGCTAATAAGAATTTGAATCGTGCTCGTCAACGTTACGCAGCACATTTCAACAAAAAGACAAAGGAACGTAGTCTTGATGTTGGAGATAAAGTTCTGTTACTTTTGCCAACGGGGAGATCCAAGATTGATTTAGCTTAGGCAGGCCCTTATTCCGTGTTGGAAAATGTCTCCAGAATGCACTACAAGATAAGTGTGAAGGGTAAGTCGAAGGTTTACCATATTAATCTTCTCAGAAAATATAATGAGAGAGAGGTAAATGAACCGGAGACTCTGTTAGCACTGTCTGTAGCGAAGGAGGTGGACGGAGGAGAAACCACTGCGGTAGAAGATCCTCTCCATCCCGGGGAAACATACAAGGATGTAGAGATTAACCCTACTCTCTCCTTGTCCCTAATTGAACGGCTCGCACGTCTCTGGTCAGAATGTTCTTCTGTTTTGAAAGAGAAGCCTGGGCGTCCTTCAGTGATCGAACACGATACGAAGTTGGTGAATGACGAACCCATTCGCCAGCGCCCGCGTCAATTCCCCCTTTCTCAAGAAGAATCGGTGAGAAGGAAGGTTGACGGCTTGGTGAAGGAAGGAGTGATTTCGTCCTCAAAATCCTCTTCCAGTGCGAACGTCGTTTTATCGAGGAAACGGTCGGGAGAACACCGTTAATTCTCCATAACGGGGTTATTCATTCGGCTAATCCGGTAACAGATTTGGAGGCAATGTTATTGCGTGGAAAAGTTAATGCTATCTAGTTGCCTAAGTCAAGTAAGTTCGTCATTTGACGCATTGCAATAAAGGTATTTTATTTTATATATCTATTCAGATCTCGAAAGAGAGCCTTGTTTCGTTCCTGGTGGGAGACTCCGCATAGCGCAGCCAATCCCAGTCTGAATTAGATATGCCTTCTATTATGAAGGATTGTTGAGTCTTGTGGTAACAAATATTATATTAGTTTACCGACTGCAACTTTTTGATATATAAAATAGTCTCGAATATTCGGATCTCACATTAGCAGAAGCAGGTACCTTGAGAGGAGGCTCTGCTTGCTAGTCGGTAATCCTCCCTGACTGAATATATTTCGGTTCTCCAGTGAGCTTGGTCGCGTTTCTGGCTAGGGATTTGTGATTGACTTAAAGTCTTCCTTAACCGAATGAGATGTTCTAGATGCATAGTTCGGTGACTGAATTCCCGCAATCTATTTGATGAAGTACATGTAAGTTCCTCCAAGTTGCCATTTTGGCTGAAGAATCTCTGTTTGTTGTGAAACATCACTTGGACTAATGTCCACAAAAACACATTTTTATACACAAACATTTTTATATGTGTATAGTGTGAGTTTCACGGGGCAGACTGACCATCAACCTTTGGTGTTCCTGGCTTCATCTGCCCACCTGAACCCAAGGTTGGTGATATGGTCGTAGCTGCTGCTACCTTATTCGTTCACAGTGGAATATATTCCTGGTGGACAGAATGTGGGAGCAGACTTTTTGAGTCGCCACCCTTCGTCTGCTGACGTGCTGACTGAGGATGGGGACAATGTTGTGGAACCTGTACCTGGTGATGGTTAGATGTGTGATGCTGTCGTTCGATTCGCGTGACGCTCATCTCCTTTTGGGGGAGCTCTGTCGCATGACCGCATCCACACATCTGCCACAGCAGGAAGGTCCATATAGCTGACCACCCTAAACTCGTCATCGTAACTATGTAATAGGATAGGCCAAGCATAGTTAGATAGTTCGTTTGTTGTGGGGGAGTCCTGATAGGAAAAATCCATATAAAACCCTTTGATAATGACTCTTTTAGGCTTTGAGTGTCGAATTGAATGTTAGGACACATTTTCTGCGCCTATTCTAAATAAATTGTCTGACCACTGCACTGCATTAGTGAGCGCAATTCGTACGCTAACTGCTGTTGTTAGGGGACGTGTTTGTGTGCGTCACTCTCTACAGTCCGGTCTTGGAGGCAGGCGTTTTTCCTTGTGTCTCGCCAATTGACCGTTATACAGACAAGATTCCTTGTTCTCTTTTTTATTTACAATGGGTGAGTTTTCTTAAGGACTTTTTAATTGAATAATTGAGTTTATAGTGTCTGTGATGTAGGTAAGTAAGGTCAGCAGCTGGATAATGCGAATCTGTTTTCCTACGACTCTTGACAAGGAAGGTGGCGAAAGGAGCTCCAGATCGGAATGCACTTTCGGTTGACATTTCTCGCAGAATGCTTTGAAATGGTCTTTTAAACCTTTTCAATTCAATCAATCTACATATCTGGAGTGGGTTTGTAGTATTGATAACTTTGTATCGTTAATTATTTGCTGGTATTCGGTATCAGAACTTGGTAAGTCTCTGAATTGTTTTGAACGACAAAAAGCTTATAGGCAGACATGACGTCATGTCCGCTGTTGCTAGGTGATTTCGTAACCACAACAAGCTTCGACTGTCGTATTGTTTTCATGACATATTTCAGTAGGTCTTGGTTTGGACTTCATCGCAGATCCCTTATTTTCTACGTTAGAGGGAACGGTAAATAATGGAGATCTGTCTAACCTTTGCTACAGAACTGTATCCAGGAATTCTTCGAGTTTATGATCTGGTGCTCACTCTAGGAAACTAAATGGATTCTAAGATAGAGGTGACCAACCTTCATGGTTGGGAATAACCTCAAGTTTATCTGAGCATGAGGAGATGGTAAGGATGTTGATTGACCAGGTGCATTAGATACGGTTCGATCATGGGTGTTGCTTTGTGTTTTTCAGGTTATGAAGATCCAACAAGTGTCAGTGTCTTGTAGACTGGTTCCTTCTGCCACTACACATTAAGCAATTTACATGTGGTGAATTGTGGTCCTGAACGTGTGGACGATACTTGAGTCGTCGTCTTCCGAGCTCAAGGTGATTGTTCTCGATCAACGCCAGAAACTGTTCCTGCTGGTGAAATAATGTTGGGAAGTCTGGCGACGTGAAGATCTATTCCGGCATCCAGAGAAGCAGCCTCGTTTCTGAGAAGTCCTATCGTAAAGTACGGTGGTCGGAAACTTCGCTCCAGCATCCAGAGGAGATATAAGATCCAAACAGATAAGTCAGAGTGACCCGTATGACGGATTAAATCTAAAGGGACCTTTCCAATCCATCCGATTCCTCAGACATGATGATACTGGACAGAAACGTAGAGTAGGAGGAAGACACTCGCACTAACTTTGTTCTTGAAAGTATTCAATATTCTTTCAGTTAATTCTTCAAGTTATTTTTCTTCAGCTTGGTTACAGGGAACCTATTACATTGATTCTCGAGTTCATCTGCCTTCTAGTTCTTAGGAGAGTTTTGTCTAATTGGAGTTCCTTGTGGCATTTATAAACGTAGTCTTGTCTTATCGTATTCACTGTTGATTATTTGTTCGACTGGATTTACATTAATCCAGTCTGGGGGCAAACAGTGGTGAGGACGTCTGGCCGAGAGGTACCCAAGTGTTCATAATAACCCTGTGGAGTCAGAGCTCGTGTCACCTCATCCCTGAGACAGGTTGAATGGAAAGTTTGAACCGAGGGTTAGGCCTCTAGACGAACGAGAGCCACCATTCAAAACACTCCTGTACAATCGTACTAGACAAGGAAGATATTGTTAAGCTACAGGAACAATCGTACTAGAACGAAGATATGTTAAGTACTAGACAAGGAAGATATTGTTAAGCTACAGGAACAATCGTACTAGACAAGGAAGATATTGTTAGGCTACAGGAACAATCGTACTAGACAAGGAAGATATTGTTAAGCTACAGGAACAATCGTACTAGACAAGGAAGATATTGTTAAGCTACAGGAACAACTGTACTAGACAAGGAAGATATTGTTAAGCTACTGGAACAATCGTACTGGACAAGCGAGATATTGTAAGGCTACAGGAACAATCGTACTAGACAAGGAAGATATTGTTAGGCTACAGGAACAACTGTACTGCACAAGGGAGATATTGTTAAGAGCATTTATGAGCTAATGCTGATAGAAGTCACAAGGTTAGATGAAATAACATATGTAAGAATGTGTGAACAAGAAATAACATATGTGAGAATGTGTGAACAAAAAATCTGGTGTGGGTCTAGCAAGGAGGGACTTATGAGAGGAAGACAATAGCCAGTTTATAATCAGTGGAGCTTTTAAAAAAGTTAGCATCTACACCTTAAGATATTTTCTGTGGGAGATGGAGCACCTATGGGTATGCCTGGTGTGCTTTGATTCTTCGAGGAATAAATCAGTAATTTGTGTAATTTGGTAAAACAACAGAAAAACAAATAACTCGTTAGGAACTGTCAGTGAACTTAAATGGAAGAGAATATGGCACCTCACATAGTAACTGACCTAGTGGTGATGATGTAGCGTGCCCTCGAGGAGGCAGATCAGGTAAATCAGGCCGGGGTTTGAGTCCCCCTGTCAGGTGACCATTGGTCTTCAGCTTGGGTCTGTGAGCTGTGTAGCCGGACAGGTCGTAGAGAGGTGGCGGAGCATCAGGCTGCAACTGGGCTGTGGGGTAGACATAAGGACAATATGAGGCAGACAAACGGACAGTCAGACAGATGGATGGACGGACAGACAGACAGACAGACAGACAGACAGACAGACAGACAGACAGACAGACAGACAGACAGACAGACAGACAGACAGACAGACAGACAGACAGACAGACAGACAGACAGACAGATAGACAGACAGACAGAGACAGACAGACAGACAGACAGACAGGCAGACAGGCAGACAAACAGACAGGCAGGCAGGCAGGCAGACAGACAGAGACAGACAGACCGCCATATAGAACTTAATTTTCTAAGGGTTAAGAACTGGGCACGCAGGCCCTTCTACTATTCTTCCCTTCTATTCTCCCTCCTTTCATACATCATTTCATTCATACATTAAGTAATTGTAAATTAACATTATCAATAGAATCAAAACATTCAATACAAGCATTGAAATGTGCACATTTATAACTTCAGTAAACCATAGTAGTTGTAATTAATCTTGTTGGGAAAATGTGCGCTGTTTCTAACATATTTTTTTAAATTTTCTCCGGGGGCAGATAATCTGTGCTCAGATAATATTCAAACAGTTTCCGATTGCATGTATAGGGACTAGTGGTATGTTTGACTTGTTGTCCGATTGCATGTATAGGGACTAGTGGTATGTTTGACTTGTTGTCCGATTGCATGTATAGGGACTAGTGGTATGTTTGACTTGTTGTCCGATTGCATGTATAGGGACTAGTGGTATGTTTGACTTGTTCGTTGTTGTCCGATTGCATGTATAGGGACTAGTGGGTATGTTTGACTTGTTGTCCGATTGCATGTATAGGGACTAGTGGTATGTTTGACTTGTTGTCCGATTGCATGTTTAGGGACTAGTGGTATGTTTGACTTGTTGTCCGATTGCATGTATAGGGACTAGTGGTATGTTTGACTTGTTGTCCGATTGCATGTATAGGGACTAGTGGTATGTTTGACTTGTTGTCCGATTGCATGTATAGGGACTAGTGGTATGTTTGACTTGTTGTGGAGGATATGTTCCAGTACTGAGCTGCGGAGTATGCTAAACTTTTACTGTACAGGTTTAGAATTATGTAATATGTTTAGGTCAACGTCTGTGGCTTAGGCGTTGCGAACGCGCTTCAAAATACCGGGGGGGGGGGGAGGCCGGGTTCGATTCCAGCTGCCGGCTTTGCGCCTTGTGTTGATTTCGACAGTGGTATTGAGAAGCCAACCGCCCACAAAGCAATGGCAAACTACTAGAGGTAAACTTGCCTAGAAAACCACACTAGCCAAAAGATTATGAGGTTGGTTCTGCAACGTCCTGTAAAGGATATGTAACTAACTTTAATATGTTTAGGCATTTGCTATGCCTTCCATTATATTTAAACAACAGCCATAAGTAAAGTGGAGCCTTGTGATAAATAAATTTGGCCTTATTGATAAGTAGATTTTACAAAATGGTAGTTGCACAAGACCTTTTTGTTTCGGAACCCTCTGTCTTATGAATATTACTTATTAAGTGAGTGGCCCACTTTTGCAGTGACGTAAGCAGCTAGATAACAGAACTGGAACAGCCATTCCGTACTGCAGTGCAATAGTCTACATATGTCTGCATGTGAGAAATACAGAATATCTTTTTTGTGTTTTTATCAACAAATATTTTACATTTTTACAAGTTGCTAATCTTTTTTGCTGTTTGTTCCACAAGTGCTTGTACATGAAAGCTGAAGGTGAGATTTGCATCAATGTTTTGTAAACAAACAAACAGACAATCAGACAGACAGACAGACAGACAGACAGACAGACAGACAGACAGACAGACAGACAGACAGACAGACAGACAGACAGACAGACAGACAGGCAGACAGACAGACAGACAGACAGATAGATAGATAGATAGAAAAGTATTAGTTAAGCAGATAAATATGCAGACAGACAGAAAGACAGACAGACAGATAGATAAGTATTAGGTAAGCAGATAAATATGCTGACAGACAGAAAGACAGACAGATAGATAAGTATTAGGTAAGCAGATAAATATGCAAACATGTAGACATACAGACAGACATACATGTGAACAGACAGACAGACAGACATGTGAACAGATGGACAGACAGACAGATAGACATATAAACAGACAAACATACATGTGAACAGACGGACATACATAATTATGTAAGTAAGCAGAAAGCTAACTAAATCGGCCAACAAACACAGTCATACTGTGCACCCCACTTTCTGTCAAGCAAAATATTCGAGGCTAGGACACAGGTGTCAACCAGGCACACAGGTGTTAACTAAGTAGATCAACCAGACACACAGGTATCAACTAGGTAGATCAACCAGGCACACAGGTATCAACGAGGTAGATCAACCAGGCACACAAGTGTCAAGCAGGCACACAAATACCAACCAGGTAGATCAACCAGGCACACAAGTGTCAACCAGGTAGATCAACCAGGCACACAGATATCAATCAAGTAGATCAATCAGACACACAGGTGTCAACCAGGTAGATCAA
>CAJHNH020001925.1:89540-135766 GCA_905116865.2 Candidula unifasciata | reverse complement strand
GCCTCTTTAAAACTACAACAGGGTTTGCCAGTTGATCTCATCTGATCTGATTTGTGGGATAATGTGGAGAATTTTATCCTTGAAATCCAATTTTCCAAGGTAAAACGTCAACACAATAGATGCGATCAACCGTCTTCTGGAGAAATGTTTTTCATTTGCAAATGAGAAAAACAAGAAACGTATTTCTGTCCTTGATATTAGTCCTTCATTTGCTTAATGGCTAAATCTGGAATGTCTGTCTGTCTGTCTGTCTGTCCGTCCGTCCGTTCATCCGTCTGTCTGTCTGTCTGTCTGTCTGTCTGTCTGTCTGTCTGTCTGTCTGTCTGTCTGTCTGTCTGTCGTCTGTCTGTCGGTTTGTCTGTTTGTCTGTCTAGTTCTATACGATGTATCTATATGTGGTTTGTGTATGTATCAGTCTATCCATCCATCCATCCGTTCGTCTGCCTGTCTGTCTGTCTAGTTTTACATGTGTCTACCAGTCTGTATCTATGACTGTTTTTCTGTCAGTTTGTCTGTCTATTTATCTATGAATACAACTTCTCATTTATGGATATGTGGTAAAACTCCATTTTCTTTTTCATTATTCCCACAACCATTATTTTCTAGGCCGAGTTGCCCTGGAAACGAAATTCAGGCTTTAAAAAAAAAGTGGCCGTCTGGATGGAAATTCGAGCCTAATTAGAGTTTGGTCTTGCAGCAGATAAGGGAAACCGAAAACGAGAATCGGGTCAAAAAAGCTGCGGAGAGTCGCAACAAGAGCGCTTTGCCACGAACACTTACATGGGATGAGATCTAGCGATGGCCCCACTGAGCTTTGTCTTAAGATCTGCCAACGATGTGTTACCCTCCTACGTCAACATGATGAAATGGCATGCCACTACCGATCCGACATGTCCATTGTGCAGAGCTAAACAGACGCTCGAGCAGGTTTTGTCCGCATGCAGAAAAGCCCTAGTCCAGGGACGATAAACATGGCGGATCCAAAATAAAGTCATGAAAGAGTACGCGACATAGTGGATAAAGCAAGGATGAGGGCTAACGCGAGGGCCAGGTCTACCATTGCCCCCACCTGCTTCCTCAAGCCTAGGTAGATTTCTAAAGGTAAAGTCAACAAGGTCACATACGCTCCATCATTACTTGATTTTGCGAGGGACTGGTTCTGGCTGTCCACCTGCCTGGTTTCGAAAAGTACTCAAGTCAATATGGAAGACCGGCCTGAAACCAGACATAGTTCTGCACTCTATGGAAAAACGCCAGCTTGTCATGATAGAGTTGACCGTGCTGTAAGAGTCGTGGATGGAAGAAAAGCACACGTACAAGCTCGAAAAGTACGGGGAGCTCGAGGAAACAAGCGTACATGGTCACTAAATCAACTGGGCGAAGCATCAGAAAGCAGCTGGCTCTGGACACAAAGGAACGTCGCGGGTGATGGGCCTCGGTAGACTGGTCCGAGTCCATAGTGGAAAGAAGCTTCTTATCACTTAAAGCCAAAGTGTCCGAGAAGTGTCTGCCAGTGTCTCTCTGCCAACTGCCAAAGTCGGTGAACAAACCATAAACTTGTCACTCTGGTCGTTAAGGTAGACGGCTAATTTGCTACCACCAAATTTGATAATACCTGTTGCAAAGTCAAGATATCGCCCTGTCCATGTCCAAGAGTTCGATTAGGTGCAGCAGGGGAAGATCGGAGCCTGGAGTCACGAACCCAGGTCGTCCCACCTTCTGAGATTGTATACGAAGTAATGGGCTGAAACGATTGTCCACGAAAGATCGTTCTACTGATAATCAGTGGACTCCTGCTGTGCATACTCCTTGGTGGAGATCTTCTTTTTTTTTTGGTCAGTTGGCAAGCGAAAAGGGTAAATTTTACCAGACTTCCGAATTGGTTTTTCAATAAGTGACGGAATAAGCACAATACACTAGTTTCGGCGAAATCAGATGAATTAACGGAGCTGAGGTGGGTGGAGTTAAGGACTTATATAATAGCACTCCGGTCATTTTCCATAAGCGCCCTGACATCATCTTCTGCAGAGCTCCAATTCCAATGGTCCTAATGTGTCTATACAATACTGAGAGTGTGCTCTGCGCTTGATATTATCTCTAGATGAATTAACAAAGACTGATTACAGTTATATCAAATATAATGTTGAATTTAGAATCGACATCATAGCACTCGGGACACTCCCATAAGCGCTCTGTCCCCATCTTCAACAAGCCAAAAGTTCCAATATACGTAATGTGAAAATCAAGTAAAACTACAAAAGCATGGAAGGGAGTCCTAAGCCATAAGTCTCGAACTAAACATCTTTAGATGCATATTACGACATGTTTGGTAAATTACAGTGACATCCCTTATTTCCGCATTCGGGCTCGAGACCCTCGGCCCACTTCAACATTCACTACTCACTTACTGAGTATATTTAATTCATAGGTTAGTTGCGTATCCTTTACGGGACGTTGCAGAACCAACCCCAACAGTCTGTTTGCATTTGTTTGGTTTTTCTAGGCAAATTTACGTCTAGTAGTTTGCCTTTGCTTCTGGACGGTCGGCTTTCTTGATACCACTGTCGAAACTAACGCAAGGCCTATGGCCCGCAGCTGGGATCGAACCCGGCATCCCGGCATTACGAAGCGTTCGCATCGACTTAGCCACAGTCATAAAAATAAAAAATTAAAAACAAAAACAACCAAATAATATTAACGTTTCTCTGAAATACTATTATTTTGATATTTTAATAATGGAATGACTTGATTTTAAAAAAGCACAACATACATGTTAATATCCGTTAAAGCTTTTGACTCTTTGTTCCAAAGGAACTTCAATGGAGTGAGTATAACAGCATCTACGATGGCAGTCTAGATCAAAGACCAAAAACCAATCTTTTAACGTTGCCAGAGAAATCTTTCGGAAAATGTCAGTTCGGTATTGTATGCCAATCCGCGTATTCCGCAGGGATTAATCTAGTTCCCGGCTTTGAGATCCATAGTAGAGATCCTTCCAAAGTCCTAAAGTCCTTGAATCTTTATATTTCTGGTTCGGTAGCCGTTTTTGGGAAGTTGTAATTGCTTGATAATCTTTTCGGGTGTCCTTTTGTCAACTATAGAGTACTGGTGTGAATAGCAGAATGTAAATAACTTATTGTTGTTTGTTTTTATATACAGAAACGCATTTCCTTATGTGCCTAATTACGTATATATTTATTTACTATACAAATTGTCTGCATTACAGCTTACCTATTTGCTTATCTAGTATTGCCTTACTGTACACATAATTACCTAAGTGTATACCTACTTAAATACATATCTGCATAAGTATCTTCCTATTCTGTAGAAAGCTTTCTGCCTGTCTACAGAACCTACAGGTAGCTTATTTATAAACCTACCTATACCAGTATCTAACTTACTTACCTACCTATTTACGTGTTTACATAGTGGCTTCTCCCAAGTCGACTCAGCCTTGAGTGGGTACCGGGTGCAGTCACGGGAAGTAAAGGCGGTCGGTGTGATACTGACCACATTTCTTGTGCGGATTGGTTCTTAAAAATATAGGACTAGTCCTATACGCCCTATATGCCCTATACCCCTTAAGGCGTGAAAAAAGTACTTTTATTTTACATAGTGGCTTGCTTGATTTCATTCTTACCATCTGGATCATCATCATCATCATGAATATCTAATTAGGTTGTTGAAAGTCGTGGGAAGGAATAGTTTGCGATCTATTGCTTGATGGCTAACAACGGCTGTTCTTATTCCGTGTCTATGCAGAATTGAATGTCATCTGTCTATTTCTCCTAGGGCAACGGTTCCAACCTTCCCGTTGTGACCTTTTTTTTTAATGTGTGTGTCGAACGACCTTTTTACAGGTGTCACCTAAGATCATCAAAAAACACATGTTTATCGCAGATATGAAGCAAAATAATTGTTTGGGGATTGCCACAACATGAGGGAACTGTATTTAAGGGTCGCGGCATAATGTGTGGAGGCTTAAAAAGATCATTACTGTCTGAGCAAAATGACGCTGCGGGGAGTAACAGTGGTTGATAGTCACTGTCCCCTGGCGATCTCTTGATTTCACATCACGTATTTTCCCGTATAGCACCTTTTTTGGCAGTTGTTCTGCCTGCATTCTAACCAGATGACCAAACCATTCGATCTTCTGTTTCTCAGTGAATGTTATGTATGCTGTGGTTTTCACACTCTGTCTAATATTACCATTTCTCACTTTTTCTTGTATAGTTATGTTGGCGGCTGGCCCCGGCATCTCATTTCACAGGCGGTAATTTTCAATAATCTTGGTACTGTAGAATAATTTACTCAAAATCGCGCACTTACTTGTTCTCACTTAAGGTAATTTCCAGAATTAGCACATGTAATATTAGAAGAATTGTTGAATTATAAAAGACCGCAAAATTGATTATAAATTATTATCAGATTACCATTTTCAGATTATGTAAAACCACAGGGAGTAGAACAGAACAAATGCTAAACAACGGTGAAAAGGAACGGGAAAAGCACACAGCAGGCGCAGAGGTGGAAAAACAAAAACAAATTCATGACTTAGTAGAGTGAGCGGCTTGCAGTGATAAAGGATGAGATAACATGGCGAGAGCGGACTGAGAGTTACTGGTTGAAAGGTAGAAGGCGGTAACAGCAGCATTAAAAAATAGACAGAAGAAGGAATAGATTAAGAAAGAAGAGGGGACTGAGAGGATAAGGAGGAAGAAAGGAAGGAAACATGAGAAGAAAGAAGTAAAATATGGAAATATGAGAAGAAAGAAGTAGAAGAAGGAAATATAAGAAGTAAGAAACAAAAGAAGGAGATATGAAAAGAAAGACGAAAAAAAATGAAATATGAGAAGAAATGAAGTAAAAGAAGGATATATGAGAACAAAGAAGAAAAAGAAGAAAATCTGAAAAGAAAGAAGTAAATGAAAGAAATGTGAGAAGAAAGAAGTAAAAGGAAATATGAGAAGAAAGAAGTTGAAGAAGAAGAAGAAGAAGAAGAAGAAGAAGAAGAAGAAGAAGAAGAAGAAGAAGAAGAAGAAGAAGAAGAAGAAGAAGAAGAAGAAGAAGAAGAAGAAGAAGAAGAAGAAGAAGAAGAAGAAGAAGAAGAAGAAGAAGAAGAAGAAGAAGAAGAAAGAAGAAGGCATAGAAGAAGAAGAACGAGTAGGGTACGATGAGGAGGAAAATGAAGTAGGTGTAGCTAGAGGAACTTGACCAACTCCTGGGCCACTCCCTGTCAGGTATTTGAATTTATCAAGGACCACCTACGACCCTACCTTAACTGTTTATGCGTGAATGGATATTATGAGAGGCAGTACCTTAAAAAGGGTAATTTGTAGAGGTGTGCGTGTGTGAGTATGAGAGAGAGAGAGAGAGAGAGAGAGAGAGAGAGAAAGAAAGAAAGAGAGAGAGAGAAAAAGAAAGAAAGAAAGAGAGAGAGAGAGAGAGAGAGAGAGAGAGAGAGAGAGAGAGACTTAACCGTTAAGCTTTTGTTTTATTTCTTGTCCGTTTATGTTGTACAATAATAAAGGCCACTGGAGTTGGGACGTTAATTTGCCCCTATTGATTGCGTTTTATTGTTTAGCTGACTCATTTAGGCTGATTTTTTTTTTATTTCAACGAAAAGATTGCGATGACGTGACATATTATAGCAGCAGTTCTCAACCTGTTTGTCGCGACCCCTTAGTGGGTCGAACGACCCTTTCACAGGAGTCGCCAAAGACCATCGGAAAACATATATTTACTAAAAAATTATAACAAAAATAACTGCATGTTTGGGGCGTCTCCACAACACAAGGAACTGTAATAAAGAGTCGCGGCAATAGGAAGGTTGAGAACCATTGTATTATAGGAAATCCAATATTTGTTCCAAAAAATCCCGAGCCCTCTGTCGACATGCTAGCTTGGTAGTGTCTGCGCTTGGAGCAGACAGGGTAGATTCTCATCAACACTACCCTGACATACTGTTTCTTTCCTTTACACTTCCACCGAAAAACATTATCACTTTCTTAATATGACACTGATATTGGATAAAAAGAGGCATATTGGAGTGGGAAGTTTCTAGAAGATGCAAGTGACAGTAGTAAATTAGGAAAGTTTCAAGCGTTCCGGATAGAGTAACAAAGAGAGTTTGTGTTCAGACACGGTGTGTTAGACCAGTGGTGGTTCTATCGAGTTTCAATTGGGGCATCAAGTAATACTGACACCGTGTTAATATTTACTTGTAGTAATCTGTAATACTAACATTTGTTTTCCTCTTTAATTATAATTTTTTTTTAAAGTATATTTATAAAACCAAAATACAGGGACTTTTGTGTTTTAATTAGCAGCTTGTAAACATACCATTACAAGTCTAAAAGAATAACAGGTACAGTTTAGTTTGATAACAAATGCTGACAAAAACGTATCTCCAGACTTTTGTGTGTGTGTGTGTGTGTGTGTGTGCGTGCGTGCGTGCGTGCGTGCGTGCGTGCGTGCGTGCGTGCGTGCGTGCGTGCGTGCGTGCGTGTGTGTGTGTGTGTGTGTGTGTGTGTCGGTAAGTATTTATTAGATCATGCGCAATCCCCATTTTTAACGTAAAACAATAATTAATTTGCCATACCATTTTGCAATGTTATTTTTGGAGAAACGAAACTCAACTCGTATGTGCTTATTAGTTTCAGTCATACAAATATAATAATATGTTGCAAAAAAAAAAAAAAATTGTAAACAAAAATGGCTAAAATACGTTTGGTTTTACCATGTTAGACAGCCGGAAAAAAGAGGAGATGTGTTATCTATCACTGTGTTCTATTGAATGATGCAATTATATCTGTACTTAACGTATATATGTACAGTGATTTCAGGTTTAATAAATAAACATGTATACAATTTTGCTAGTAAACTAAACTTCCTGAAGCGGATAAAACTGGATCCCACAGGTGCTTTGGTTCAAAGGAATTAAAAAGCTAAGGAAGCCTCTTGTGAACTGGCCTTACTGGCTGTGAAAGAAGAAAAAGCCCTAGAATTTTCTCCAGAACTGGGCAAACGATTGTGTTACACTTTGCATTGCGGTAAATATTGTTTTGGATGACGCAAGTCGTAAAAAAGTAATTAAACATATATTATTCTGACAACACAGTAAAGCGTTGAATAGAAACCGCGTGAAAGACATAGAAAACACTTTATTCAGAAGATGAAAATTACTTTTTTACCATTCCAGTGGGAAGATTAAACTGTTTTGGTTCAGTGTTCCTAATTAATTAATTGTCAATTTGTACATTTAATACAAAAAAAGCCTGTGATGTTTTTTTTTTAAATTTTATTTATTACACTCCTCCCCCACACCTAAGAATTTGATGGGCTGGCATGGGAAAAAGTAGTGGGTGTTCATGAAAACAGTGCTCCAGCTATGATATGTTCTCGTTTTGGTTTTCCTAAATGATTATCTAAACATCACTGAAATTCACTGTGTAATTCATAAACAGACAATGGCATTCGAAATCTGAACGAAGAGCACAAAATAGCAATAAAAGTGGGAAATTTTGTGAAATCAAGCTCACTGAACACAAGACTCATTCATACTCTCTGGGATGACCTTTAATCCCCAAATTGTGTTTTAATTTCCCATACTGAGATGGGGGGTTATTAAAGGGAAACATACTGGCTCGATTGTATGAGTTGAAGACTGAAGTTTATGTCTTTCTCATAAAGATGATCCTTATCACACATTTACTGAAAACTCACTTGTATTTTCATTTGCATATCTTACTGAGTTTTGCTTTAAGCGTGGTATATTTTGAAACTAAAACTTCAAGAGAAAAAAAGCAACGTTATTCTGTCCTACGATGCTACCAGAGTCTTCGTGGGGAAAAAAAATTATTTATGGAAACGACGAACTGAATCCATGATTTAAAAAAAAAAGTCGTGTTCTGGTCCTAATGATATCTCTGAAAATGAGGGATGTGAAAATAATAAACTTACTCTTAAAATCTAGACACATTCAATTGTATGGTCCCGGAGTTCTATCTCTGTTTTCTTGATCTATCATTTGATGACTAGTCTTAGATGTGAACTAGAAATTGTTCATTACTGGCAGTAATTTACTGCAACAGTAAGTTCAAGAACAAACAATTGAGCTGAAGTGTACTTCGAGGGATGAAGACGTTTTCCCATTTTTAGGCTTGAATTGTTTGTGTGTGTGTTTGTGTGTGCAGTAAAATGCAATGTTACCTCATGTTGGCAAATTAGCTATAAATGGTCTTTGGTCCTTTTTCTCCACATATCGCTCTGAATGCGGATTTTTATCTTTAACGGTCACAACAACCAAAACAGCGCTGCAAATTTGACGAGTAAAATGATCTTCTTTGTACTTTGCCCAACAAAAGACCAAAAAAAATAGCATACCCGCCAAATCAAAACAAGATCAACCATTGCATTTGTATTTGGACAATATTTTACCTGTTGTTAGTGATTATTGCATGTTAACTGAAATTTTGAGATATTCGGGTGTTTTTCTTCAGGTTTATGTTAATAGTGGTGCACCATCTGAAAAGTTTGAAAACCATCGTGTTATGCAGTGATCGACGTACCATTTGTTGATTCACTTGTAACCTATCCTGTGGATTTAAATCAGTTTTCACTTTCAGTGTGCTTCGTTGCAAGTTATTTGTAAACAGTAGATAAACTACCGTGTCAGGAGTGTATGGGCAGTTAAATAAAATAACTTATACCAAATAACGTGTTGTTTTCTCTAAAACTTATTAATTATTAAATGGGCACGTATCATTCTTCTTTTTTTCCCAATAATATTCTCCTCCTTCTCCCAAGCCCTTCTTTTTCTTCTTTGCCTCTTACTTCTTTGCCTTTTTCTTCTTCACCTCCTTCTCCTCCTCTCCTCCTCCCCAACTTTCTCCTCCTCTTCTCATTTTCAACGTTTTCTTCTTCTCATCCTCCTCCTTCCCTTCCTCCACCTCTTCTTCTTCTTCGTCTTCTTTTTCTTCTTCTTCTTCATTTATATATTATATATAAAAGACACTTGAGCCCCACCCCACCTCTAAATTCTAAGGGACCTGACACATTCCAAACCCTTCTTCGTAGAGGCGCCTCTGCAGGGACAATCTGAAACACAGTTGACATAAACGTCTTGACGCACTTGATAGCCAAACACATACACGGCTTTGCACTAAATATCTGAAGAGTTGCAGGAAGGGAATCCGAATAACACAGTGGTCAATATGTCCTTAAGTTACATCTCTCCCAATACCAAGGGAATTCCACTCAGGAGGAACAGACAGGCTGAATAATGAGAGATGTATGTAGTGTTTCAGGTACTTGGGTTTCCCACACAAACACACACACATCCGCACACCGAAATGAACACACATTTACACACACAGACGGCACAGATATACATCCATATTTACATTTACGCATAGTGGTTGAGGTTAAAGACGAGAGGATCCACTTCATTGCACCGGGTTTTATTCCACATGGCTCGTCCTCTCTCCACAAAACAGCTAGCCGAGAGCGCCGCACAGAGCGCGAACTCCGTAGCTCCGGCGACGACTCCCAATGATTTTCGAAAATTACACTCGTAAACTGAACAGCGCAGCCATGAAATGAACCTACGCCCTTCAGAGCTCAAGGCAAACGGCTTGACCACTGCGCCACGGAGACCTCCAAACATTTACATATGCATAAACACAGAGACATCTAACATTCATGAAAACACACATCGACAGTAAGACTGACGCACTTACAGTCAGTGATAAGAGATAGTGGAGCAAATAGAATGCATTGTTTTGGAAAAACAGTATGCTATCATATACTTTGTCCCAGTACTTTGGGTATTCCCATGCTTGCTCAGATCTCGATGCAGCAGCCACTTCAAATTTATGCTGATTTTTCCAATGAGAAGTTCTTTATAGTTTGAAATCTGATAGCGCCTCATCAGATCTCCAGGGGTCATCTCCAGCTTGAGCCTCTCGTGAGATTCGTGAGTTTTCCTTGTATAAAGGATAGGGGGAGTTTGTTTTAGTATCCAGAAGCCATGAGTTGTTAACCCTTAGGTTCGGTATTATGGATATCGCAACCTTTCGGCCTTGACTCCATTGTAAATACCGTAAATCTGGGAGAAAATGTGGCCTTCCTGCCTACCCCCGGGATTGAACCCGGACCACAAGGAGTTCGTCACCCGGTCTCCGCGCAATCCGGTTTAGCCAACTACGCTAGAGAGCCGGGCGATAGGGGGAGTCGCCGTGGCGTAGCGGCTAGACGCTCGCGTGTGGATCGAAGGGTAGTGGTTTCGCTTCCTGACATAGCCGGACTTTTTTTTCGGAAATGACCTTGACTCCCAGGTCGACCCAGCCTTGCGTGGGTACCGGGTGCAGTCCCGGGAAGTAAAGGCTGCCGGCGTGATGCTGACCACTTCATCCATCTGGTGCCGTTTGGTCTATAAAAATATAGGTCTAGCCCTATATGTCCTATATGCCTAAAGGGTTATTTTATTTTTACTTACTTATGCAGGATAGGCCATCACAATAGTCACCGCGAATCCCTGAACGTGTGAAATGATTTCCAAAAAATTCCCATGCGTTGTCGATTATAGTATATGCTTTATTTTTTAAAAGAGGGGAATACAAATTATTAGTAAAACAAAGATCAAAGAAATTCTCTGCTCAAAGAAAACAGCAGCACGTGTGCAATTGTAAATTATAAAATCATAAGGACATGGGACATCTAAGGCCATGTGCAAAAATTCTTGTTGATCTGCACAGTTTTCGAAATATTTGGTAAAGTGCCAGGGCACTACTTTTGAAACGCACTATAGTATATGATCTTTATATGCAAAAACCTGTCTGCTTTTCAAAGCTATCTCTTATTCTTTTCATAATAATTCTACTTAATATTTTACCAGGTAATGAGTAACATAGTTATCTTTTTTTTTTTTCACACTTCTGAAGATCCCCCCATTCTCTCTTCCCTTTATGGGTTTGTTGGATTGGGGGTGGGGTGGGGGTGGGGGGGGGGGAAGGATGAGAGTTTTTTGGGCAGATATCCCTCTCCACAATCTACGTGCATCGCATCAGTCTTTCAGACTTCACTGAATAATTTATGTACCAATTCTGTAAATGTGCTTTTACTGGTCTTAATAACTTCTGCTAGGATACCATCTGGACCTGCAGCCTTTCTCTTTCCCAGGAGGTGGATAGCTTTTTAAATTTCCGCATTAAATGGTATCCCATAATCGACATGCCGTGATTGTAACTGACTCACAGAACATGCTGAGAAAGGTGGATACAGGCATCCTCTATGCAGAGTGGCAAGCATCACTTTAGAGGTCCCGGGTAGTTAGCGTCCTTTGGTAATTTTCTCCAGGTATGCTGGTGTTGTGGGGAATGAGCAGGCAGTTAGACTGGCCAGTTCTGCACCACTTGGTGGTGAACTGATGTCTGACAAGCTAGTTGTGAGTGTACTTTGGGATCAGGTGAACAGTGCCGAATCACAAATAGATCATTTCGGTCTGAGGAGAATGGCGCTTCGAGAAGTTACCAGGGGATCGGGCAGAAGCTCTACACTCAAGGGACAGGCGAGACGGATATACAATCAGACAGTTACAGGTACCATCGGAATTAGAACTCTTCGCTAGCTGTTGAAGATGAGGACGGAGCGCTTTTAGGAGTGTCCCGAGTGCTGTGATGTTGATTGTTAATTCAGCATTCATAATCGAGGGACTTTTGGGCTTGTATATCTAGAAGTTCTTCTAAGCATCCGGCCAATGTGCCCATTTGTCCTTAGTGAGGCCTTTCTCTTGCTCATTGTTTATCGAACCGGATGGTTAGGTATATTTCCCAGTAATATCGTGTGGTACTTTAAAGATTCATGCTGTTTATTTTTGCAGTTACTTTCTCTACTTCTTGTACTAAGTCATTAACATATTTTCTCCCCTCCCCCGCCCCCCCCCCAACACCCTTCCCCCCCCCCCCCGATTTCTAGCTTTCTTATTAGCTTTTGGATATTTATTTTAAGTTCTAGCTACATCAGCTCAAACATAGGGATATTACCTTGTTGATCCAGTGCCATGGTATCACTTAAAATGTCTGTGAATTTATCCTTTGTTATCAACACATTTTCTTGTTCGCCTTGTTGTTGTTGTTGTTACTGTTGCTGTTGTTGTTGTTGTTGTTGTTCTTCTTCTTCTTCTTCTTCTTCTTCTTCTTTTTCTTCTTCTTCTTCTTCTTCTTCTTCTTCTTCTATTTCTTCTTCTTCTTCTTCTTTTTCTTTTTCATCTTCTTTTTCTTCTTCTTCCCCCTCTCTCTTATCTCATGGTCATCCTCATCGTCGTCCTCTTTTTCTCTCCCTCCTCTTTTCGTTGTTGCCCTAAACCTCCTACTCGTTTTTTGTTATTGCCATTCTTATTTATTTTCATTTCCCCTCTCCTATCATCTTTCTTTTCTTTTAAAAATTTTATTAATGCAAAACAGCCTGTATTGACCTTGAGGCCATTAAGTCGCGCTGCGCAGGCCGGATATACTGTTGCGGGCTAAAATCTAACGACTTCCCGCCATTATACTTCTTAACACAGGATTTTGAGTCATTTCCTGCATCGCAGGACACCGTAAGGAACCGTGGAACATTAAACGATGCCTAGGCATCCAGGTATGAAATCAGTTCACATGCACTAAGCTAAACAAAAGATTAATCAATAACACCAGGTTAGTAAGTTCGACGACTGGTTTTAATGTCATTTCATTACTTTTTCTAACCGAATCGTATTTTTCTGAACGCAGAATTTAATTTTAAACGTAATTTTCTTGTATTCATTGCATGTAGCTATATTTTTAGGGTTTATGTAGCTATATTTTTAGGGTTCATGTATGTTGTCAAAGTTTTTTTTTTCCTTCTGAAAAAGGGGGGGGGGGGGTGGAGGTGGTGGCGATTAAATTGTAAAACGGAAAATTAATTAGTAACCGTGTAAATGAGATTTTCGAGAAAGGCTGCAGTAGTAAATAGAAAAACTAATTCAGGAACAAAGTCACAAGAGAAACAGTCGGCACAATGCATCGTGTTTCACTAGTCTCAATTCCGAACCAATCACATAAAGTGTCTGTAGCTTAGATATTGTAAACGCACTTCGCAATTCTGAGGTATCTGGTTCGATTCCAGCTGCGGCGATTTTGAAGCAGGCTGTCAAAAAAAATGACTGCAGAAGTCAGAAGTGTGTGCCTAAAGGCCCAGATATTGTATCCATTTTGTAAAAGGGCACAACGCAATTACATTTTCGAATGAAGGCAGAAGAAGAAGACGAAGAAGAAGAAGAAGAAGAAGAAGAAGAAGAAGAAGAAGAAGAAGAAGAAGAAGAAGAAGAAGAAGAAGAAGAAGAAGAAGAAGAAGAAGAAGAAGAAGAAGAAGAAGAAGAAGAAGAAGAAAAAGAAGAAGCAGAAGAAAAAGAAGAAGCAGAAGAAAAAGAAGAAATAAATTGATTAGACTCGCATTTCCTTTCACAGTAAATATAACATAAAACCAGCTTGAAAGCTGATATTGTTGCTTATGTATAAAGTTATGATCTTATTAAAAATATTTAAAAACAAATTTATTCCGGAACGTATACCTGGTTTAAAATGTGGCTTTTTAAACGAGTGTCTTTGTTATTCCGTCTTTTTCCCCAATTTCTACTTAGGGTAATAATTGTCTGGGTTAGCGTGCGATTTGAAAAATAACTGTCTAGGTCAAAATTGATTTGAAAAATAATGTTTTTAATTAAAAATAGAAATATTTGTTTGCCGCTAATCGTTAATCTCCGAAAGTTTGTTACCGATTGCTTCCAACGTTGCATTTGAACACGCGCGTGTTTTATATAGTGTCTCGCACAAAGGACGAACTTCACAGCTCCGATGACCGTTTTTTGTTGTTGCCTCGTTCCCGGCGCGTTTTTTTTTTCCCCGACTAGGAAATACTTCCGATGGTAGGCGAACTTTGACTGTTGACCTCAGAAATCTGCATGAAGCTGTTAGTTGAGATAATAAATTATGTCGTTATGGAGGCTGTGTTATGTGAGTATTATGTATTGGATTGGATTGGATTGGATTTTTTACCCCACCAGGACATCACACAAGCGATAAACACCCGATGACACAAAGTGCCACCATGCGGATGAGGATCACCGTGGAGAGGTCCCAGAAACCGCGTTCAGACATTTGGCCATAATGATGACCTGCCTATATTGCGGCCCCTGGCAAAAGCCAGAGTGGGGCTTCAAATAACAAAAAATAACGTCATAAGAAGGACGTAATGAATGTATTATGTATTGAAATGTAAAGATGTGGGCATAAAAACAAGTTGGAACTAAAAGTTGTGGGAATAACAAGAGAGTTGCTGAAAGTGTGTACGGGAATGAAAAGATATGGAAATTAAAGATTAGTGATTAGTGAGGACTATTGTCAGAGCATTCCGGAGAGATACATAGATTCTTAAATCCTATACTCGATAGCTCCACAAGAGCAAAACCACTAATGACTCCCGTTCTGTTGTGAATACACAGAGAATTATTGCCCTTAGTGAAATATTATTGTCTGGCTGCACTCCAATAACCAAAACCTTCTACACGATTTTCTTCGTGATATGCATCTGACTTGACATTAATGACATCTCTACTGCCCATGTCAGGATAGTCACAGTAACCGCCTTGTCCGCAAGATAAATCTGCTCATAGTAGCAACAGTGGTAGTATTAGCACTCTAGTAGTAGTTGTGTAGTTAGCCGAATGGTTACAAGGGCTCTCGGGCTCTCATGCTGAAGACCTGGGTTCGACCTCCCAGTAAGGTGATGGGAATTTTTATGTCGGAGACAAAATTAAACATTCCAATGGGAACAGTCAGCTGCGACAGCACTAGTAATGCGGCCCTAAATCCTTAGGCTCACTACCCCCTGTTTAGACCGACCTAAAAAAGTGCTCAAATAGAATACATTTTTTTTTGGGGGGAGGGGGGGGGGCGGTTGTTGTGGTGCTGGTAGAGGTCGTAGTAGTACTAGTACTCCATGGGTGGTGTTGTAAAAAATTCACTTGTGGCATTTATTTCTCATTACATTTCTTGCTACCCATTTTATTCTGGGTTGACACGGATGCCAAGGTCAGTTTTTAAACAAATCCACAAGTGATGAATTTCAAATCCTTTGGAGAGGGAGACAGGAGTAGTCGGTGGATTGGAAGGAGGTGATATGACAGAAACTGAGAGAGCTTAAAACATGACTTTAAAGTTTTAATTTTGTGTGTGGTAATTATATGTATTATAAAAACGCTACGCCAGCAATTTTCTTTTAAATTGCGCATTTGTTGGTTATTTAGAAGTTTAGTAGTAAGCTTTATTTGCAGCTGTTTAAAAAAAACGCTGTGGCATGCGGTAAGCAAAAACAATTTTTTTTTTCTGTCTTAACAATACAATAAAGACAATTATACGTTGCGTGTTCTAGAGTCGGCAAACCAGACTATGTCTGTATCTACAAGACACTGATTGGGAAATAAACCATATTAGACAACTGCGCTCACTTTTTTGAGTGGGGGCCATAAAGTATGACTGAGCCACAGCAACGCGTGGCCGCGTACAGCTAGTTTAGTATATCAATATTCAGGTTGAAAATAATAGTCTAGGTCGAAGTTTGTTTGAATGCTAATTAGCTGATAATTATTTTCTAGGTTATTGTATGACTTCAAAAATGACTTCGTAAAAATATGATCTGAATAATAAAGTTGGCGTCTGTGGCTTGGCGTTGCGGACAAACTTAGTAATTTCGAGATATCTAGTTCGATTCCAGCTACAGACGATTTGGTAAGCAGACCACTTTAGGTTGATTTCAAAATTGGTCTATGGTTCCTAAAGAAACGGCAAAATACTGAAGGTAAAATCGTAAAATGAAATCACAGATATAAAATGCTGAGTTAGGGTTTCAGCGTCCTACAGATGATTTGCAGCTAATTAGATTAACTTTTTGAGTCCCAAGGAACGCATCATACGTTTATGGGTTCTTACCTAAAAGCCCTAAGAATGCATGATGCGCTGCTTTTTCGTCTCTCTTCACTACCCATTGGGCCTGTAATTCTAAACTCTATGGGACTCAGAGAGTTAAAAGTTTGTATAGAAAAATATCATCTAGGTTAAAGTTTGTCTGAAAAGTAATATTATGGTCAGAGTATGACTGGAAGATTTAGGTCAGAAGTAGCGTCATTTGAAGAGCGACTGCGAAACAGTAAAAACGAAAGATCTCGGTTTTACGCTATGGAACATGATGAACATATGTGGTCGGAGATAAAATTTGATAACCCAGTCAACACTTACTGGGTCAAATGATCATTATCAAATTGACTATCCTTACTTTCAACTGGAGTGCCCCAGTACTCATTGTAGGCATTACCAATCTGAGAGTCAATGCCAAATCAAGAAAAGTTTTAAAAAGGATACTGTGTTTACTCTGCTCCCTCAGAGAAACAGAAGAAGTAATGAGCGAGGTAACGAGCAGGCTGATAGATGGTCTGCTGTCGTACCTCTTGATTGAGGGCTACGTTACGATCAACTGGACATTGTGAAGTCTCTCTAGGATCAAACGAACAGTGCAGTAGAACATAAAATCCACAAATTTAAGGACTAATTCAACGAGGGATCATTAGAGGTTCTGGAAAGTAGTCACAACTGATGGGAAGCAGAGGCGGATTTTTAATCAGGTTAAAACTGACACTATTAGCGTATCAACTCTTCTTTGACTACTGAGTTAGGAGGCGAATCACGTACTAGAATGTCGAGAGCGCAGTGATGTCACATCTTGATTCACTCATTTATTCAAAAGAAGAGATTGAATTAATAACGGGTATTTTACTTTTTCGGGAGCAATAGTGAGAAAAAGGCTAGACCTCGTCTTCCGACTCAAAAGTCGAGGTGTCGATCAGATTTGGAAACTAACTGACTGACCTATTTTTTTTTTTTTTTTTTGTCTATTTTATATTTGAACAAAGAAGACACAGTTAAGATATTGTACAGTTTATTGCCTGGCATATTTCGCTGTATCTCGCCGGGTGCATACTACCGTAATAATTAAATAAATAAAGCAAATAAGTAAGTCCTTAACAACTGAGGTGCAAATTCAAAAACACTGAAAAAGCAACTGCCTGTTTTACCAGGGTAACCGCAATGTCAGAATCATATCTGTCTTTCTGTTTACAAAGTTCAGGACGGAAATAATGAATGGTAGCGGCTTCGAGAAATCTTAGCGCTCTGCCATTTGATAAAGTGTGCTAGGCAATAAACTGGGCAATTCATTGGTTGTGTCTTCTTTGTTCAAATTTACCACATGGGAAACATTGCTTTACCTTGAAATTTATTACAACAACTGTATGTTCATACCCAAGTCTTTCAATAACTGATGTAGTTGATTGGTTTTGTTCACATGAAATACTGTCTATATTTGTTTACATCCAGTATGACATATTCGAAATACGAGGCAAAAAACAGTGCAGTTTATTGGTTGTGTCTTTTTTGTTCAAATTTACAATAAGGAAAACATTGCTCTATCCCTAGTATTTATTACAAATACTCTCTGTTCATACCCAAGTATTTCAATAATTTATGAAGTTGAATGGTTTTGTTCACATGAAATACAGTCTATATTTGTTCACATCCAGTACGACATATTCTGGTGTCTATGCACATCGCAATTAGGATAGAAAAAAAATTCCAGTAGCATACTGCTGTATGATGAAATTGGGTTAGTTTGTCTCTTACAGACGACTGAAGATTCGATTTGTGTCTTTCGCTTCCCGAGTACAAGTGTTTGAGTTATCCCTGCGGGTTTGTCACTGGAGTTTTCTGTTCTAGGCTGCTAAACATCCGTTCAATGAAAAGAATCCTAACCATAAGGGAGAAAACCTGATGCAACTTCGCCGACCCCATGGCTTTTAAACACTATCAAGTACAGATAAGATTAACAATAGATGTTGTATGTGTGTATTTGTGTTTTTACACACTTACCTCAGTGGGCGCTAAATCTCTTTCTACAAACCTGGCTTTACTATCTACCCACACTCTTAACTTCAAACCGGCCATATTTCTGCCAAGTAGAAGATAGCATGCGACCAAGTTATTGATTACACGGTTATCCCACGTGAAGGACGCAGAGACAGCCTTTATGTCTATCATTCCAGCCCTAGATCTAGCTGCCGTCTCAAGGAGGAATAGATCACAAGGAGAGGGTAATCTCGCAGTCATTAAACTTACAAGCCTCTATTTTTGCCAGGAAGCAAAAGTAAACAGAGGCAAAGATTGCTTCGGCATCTTGAGTATGCAGTCAAATGTGAGTAAAGGCCCCTTTAAATGCCAGAGGCACATCGGAATATGGTATTCCATCCATATTTTTTAATATTTCATAGGCGATGCTATTTTGGATGATGATATTATAATTTTTTTTTTTTTTTTATACAAAGGTATGTTTATTTTTTCTTTTAGTTTTGCTGTTTGCTGAGCTCAAGGGCCAGATTATGTGGTAATTGTACACCAGCTTCGGGTGCCGCCCTGATGTTGAGGTTAGATGTTCGCCTGTGGCTCGAAAGACCGTGAGTTCGGTTCCTGAAGGGGACGGGACCTTTATGTTTTTAAAAAAATGACCATGTCTTCCAGGTCAACTCAGCCTGAAATGGGTGACAGTGACTTCAACCATTGAGTATTTAGTCTATACCAGTGATTCCCAAATTATGCGCCTCGGCGCCTAGGAAAGCCGCGACCTCTTCACAGGGGCGCGGCGAAATATTGTAAAAGCTTCATAATTAATTAACCCAGACACAAATAGTCATACTTTATCTTAGGTTAGTGGAACAATTTTAATTGGAAAAAAAAAATCGCCGTGACCAAAAAGAGTTTGGCAAACACTGGTCTATGCGATACTGGTCTAGCCGTATTTGCCCCATACGCCTGAATGCGCATAAAAGGGGTCCTTCAATTGATACCAGCTTCACCGGCCAGTAAAAATGGCTCGGCGGGTTAGTTTTGCCCCCGGGCCAAAGTTTGTCACCCCCTCCCCTTTTCCCTTTGCACTGAGCCATACAGCTCCACATGTGTATGTCTAGCATATACAAATCAGAGACGTCAGTGAGAAAATTTGGTCAACATTCTTCGTATTCAGCTTGTCTGCATATTTATTTACCTGTCAATATACATGTCTATCAGCATGGCTGGTTCTGTTTGTTTAAAAATATGGTGGCCTCTCCTTGTCCATCTGATTCTCTGTACTTCTCTGTTCGTCTAAAGTCTATTTGTAGGGAGTCGCCGTGGTGTAGCGGCTATCGCTCGCCTGCCGATCGGAAGGTCGTGGGTTCAGATCTTGATAGAGCCGTACATTTTTTCAAAAATGACCGTGGCTCTTAGGTAAACCCAGCTTTAAATGGGTACCAGGTACAGTCCGGGGATGCTGAGGCGGCCGGCGTGATGCTCATCACATCACCGACCAAGTGTTGTTTGGTCTGTAAAATCAAGGTGTGATGTACGACGGCTTCCTGCCGAGTGCAATAGACATTGTACCAGCTTTCCGCTGAGGGTCCTAGTGGAGTCCCTGGGTAGAGTGTCCTCAAGGATCCACTAAGACACGACCACATGTCTGTCTCCTTCAGACTGTATACATCGAATGCTTTCCGTGGCATCCCGGGGTAGAGCGTCCTCAAGGATCCACACCAAGGCCGGACCCCACGTCCGCTTTGGACAACCTTCGATTACCATTCCTTCCGTGGCATCCCGGGGTAGAACGTCCTCAAGGATCCGCACTAAGGCCGGACCACACGTCCGCCTTGGTCAATCCGCCTTCCAATCTCCCAGAATACAACCCCTTAACAACATTACGTATTGTTTTGACGTCCTATTTGCTCACTCAGTACTGGTGCGTTCTAGTGCATATCCGCAGGCGACACAAGGTCAAATATGTTTAATAAGCCTGAAGGGGCGGAAAAAGGTCCTATACTTGTTCATCATTGTTTATCAAGATAATTTTTCCCACGCTAATAGCGGGGTTTAAATACAAATATCTGCATGTATATCTGTTAGTGGTCCTATATATACATGAACCACGACCGGCTCCAGCTGTCAGGTTGTGCTGCTGCTAAAGATGCGTTAACACAGCAGTTCTTAAGCTGGGTGCCTAGCCACCCTAGGGTGCCGTGAGCGTATGCCAGGGGTGCGGCGGAAATAATCTAGAAAAGTCGGCTAAAAATTGTGAAATTATTAAAGAAGGCATTAGATACTCAAAAGTTAAAATTTAAGTTGTCTTCCCTCGCCACTGCCGAAAATAGTTTACTTGTAATGCGTTAACGCAACGTAAGCCCGACCCGGTGACGTCAGCAGCACGGCCCGTCAGCTGGAGCCGACGATGAAAGAAGAGAATATGTGAAAAATCAGTTGTTTGTAGACCAAAAGAAGGGCTTGTGCGCCCCATATTTTGATTCTTTGAAAGAAAAAAGTTTTTTTTTTTTTTTTTAAATTCTATACCTGCCTAACCATTCATCTCAGTTTTATATGTGCATATTTGACAACTGATTTTCATATACATATATATGTATGGGATATTATGCTTGCTCCTTTACGTATATATATATATATATATATATATATATATATATATATATATATATATATATATATGGGATATTATGCTTGCTCCTTTGCGAATATATATATATATATATATATATATATATATATATATATATGTGGGATATTATGCTTGCTCCTTTACGCATATATATATATATATATATATATATATATATATATATATATGGGATATTATGCTTGCTCCTTTACGTATATATATATATATATATATATATATATATATATATATATATGGGATATTATGCTTGCTCCTTTACGTATATATATGTATATATATGGGATATTATGCTTGCTCCTTTACGTATATATATATGTATATATATATATATATATATATATATATATATATATGGGATATTATGCTTGCTCCTTTACGTGTATATATATATATATATGCATAATATACCATATATATATATATATATATATATATATATATATATATATATATACACGTAATATATATATATATGGGATATTATGCTTGCTCCTTTACGTACATATATATATATATATATATATATATATATATATATATATATATATATATATATAAATGGGATATTATGCTTGCTCCTTTACGTATATATATATATATATATATATATATATATATATATATATATATATATATGGGATATTATGCTTGCTCCTTTACGTATATATATAGTAAGTATAGGACCCTTTTCTACGCCTTCAGGAGAATTAGACAAATAGGGATAGCAATACATTTTATAGACCAATCGGCCTTAGGTGGATGATGTGGTCAGCATCACGCAGGCCACCTTTACTTCCTCGGACTGCACATGGTACCCACTCACGGCTGGGTCGACCTGTACTTGTGTGTATGTGTGCTGTATGAATGACTGCCGACCTGTGCTTGTGTGTATGTGTGCTGTATATATGACTGCCGACCTGTGCTTGTGTGTATGTGTTTTGTATATATGACTGCCGACCTGTGCTTGTGTGTATGTGTGCTGTATGTATGACTGCCGATCTGTGCTTGTGTGTATGTGTGCTGTATGTATGACTGCCGACCTGTGCTTGTGTGTATGTGTGCTGTATGTATGACTGCCGACCTGTGCTTGTGTGTATGTGTGCTGTATGTATGACTGCCGACCTGTGCTTGTGTGTATGTGTGATGTATGTATGACTGCCGACCTGTGCTTGTGTATATTTATGCTGTATGTATGACTGCCAACCTGTGCTTGTGTGTATGTGTGCTGTATATATGACTGCCGACCTGTGATTGTGTGTATGTGTGCTGTATATATGACTGCCGACCTGTGCTTGTGTGTATGTGTGCTGTATGTATGACTGCCGACCTGTGCTTGTGTGTATGTGTGCTGTATGTATGACTGCCAACCTGTGCTTGTGTGTATTGTGCTGTATTTATGACTGCCGACCTGTGCTTGTGTGTATTGTGCTGTATTTATGACTGCCGACCTGTGCTTGTGTGTATGTTTGCTGTATATATGACTATGAGCTTCAGCGTTGCAACAGTGTCCACAGAAGAGGAAAATAATCACAAGTAAATGAGTCCAATGTAGGTAATGCCATAACATTAAGATATAGCTGAAATCTAACTAATAATTAGGATATCATTGGTTAATGTAGCAGCTAACTGCCTTAGGAGAGAGGCAGGAAGGTGAACCGTCTTTGCGATAACCAAGGAATTACAATTCTGCTCTTACAATTGTGTTCTAAAAATTGAATATGCGTTAATGAACATGTTTTAAGTTTTACTTATTTAATCGATCATAATACTCATGAAAAGTATTGCTGGGAGTAGTATTCAGTAATAGCTGCTGCTGCAGCAGCAGTAACAGTGCTGGAGGTGATAGAGTAGTAGTAGTGGAAGTGGTAAAGTAGTAGTAGTGGAAGTGGTGGTGGTTATAGAGTGGTAGTGGTGGTAGTGGTGGTAGTGGTATAGTAGTAGTTGGTAGTGGTGGTGGTGGTAGAGTGGTAGTAGTGGTAGTGGTAGAGTATTAGTAGTGATAGTGGTCGTGGTGGTAGAGTAGTAGTAGCACGTTGTGAAGTGGACCAATTTTGCACTTTATTTTGAAGGAGCTCAGGCACGTACTTGCAAAATAAAAGTGTGACCATAAGTCCTTCTCTTCGTATTCACCCCTCAAGTAAATTCATTTCACACATCTACGAGGCACTGATTGTAGTACTCTTCTAGTACTCTTCTAATACTCTTGTAGTACATGAAATCACACATACAGTTCAATAATCACGTCCTGGCAGTTGTATTAATGATGTTCGAGATATTGGCCGCTAGTTATAGCCATTCGGTATCCCATGTTTCTGAGCATGAAAATCTTGCTTCGCGGACGTCAATTTTTTATCTATCATTACTTGCTTAATGAATTTGGCGCATGGTTAGGTCCTGGCCCAAACTGTGCAGCTGCTAAATCTGTCTTTCGTTTTAATTCAGATGAGCCTTTACAATGAAAGGACTTGTGGAAGAACCTTAGCTTTCTTAAAACTGTTCTGTGTTTGTGTATGTGGTTGGGGGGGGGGGGGGGGCGCTTTGCTTTGTTGAAATGTGTAATAAAAAAAATTTAACGATTGGTACCTTTCCGTCGTTCCAAACGATAGCCTTATATTACGTTACAAAGAGGCTTGTATACACCCACCCCATAGCGATGGCGAGTGCGACTAGCAAGACCCGCCCGCGTTAAGAAAAGTCTTCCACAATTATAGCACAGGATTTCAGGACCGTTGTTGTCAAAATTTGTGTTTAGTATGTTTCTTCTCAGACGCTCAGCTCTCATCCTTTCTGCTATCATTTCTTCTTTGACTCTCATTCCGTTCCGGATGTGCCCCCTCCACACAACACAGCCCATGAGATTTTATTCCCACGAGTCCACCTCAATAACTGTATCATTCATGTCCCGCTTGCACAGTTCTCAATATCGTAGGAGAGGTCGACCTCGACATCTTCTTCCTGCCTTTAATTCACCACAAAGGGACTCTTCCATCCTCCATTATCCAGGTGTGACTCAGCCACCTGAGCCTTTGTAGAATGAGCATTGAGAAAAACTTGTAAAACCTGCTCTTTCCAATAAAGACACACACACATCCCTGAGTATGTAACCTAATGAATGAATGAATGAATAAATGAATGAATGAATGAATGAATGAATGAATGAATGAATGAATGAATGTATGAGTATAAAAAGGCAGTTATCAATAAATAAATGAGCCAGCGAAAGAACATATGTGGAAGTGACAGAATTAATAAATACATTGGTGAGTTTTAAACAAATGTGTGAGTAATTGAGTACATGTGAACAGAAAATGGGAATATGTGCGTGAATGAATGAGTCGGTACGTAAATGAGTGCCTGAATGCACATTTGAATTAGATAATGAACGAATATATTAGTGAGTGAATAAATTTGTTCAAGGCATCTGGGTGTGACCAGAGGGTCTGGCCGGCTCACTACATTTAGACGAAAAGCAAGACGGATATATAACCAGACTACGATTGGTATCAGTAGTATTAGAACTCTGCGTTCCATGCTGAAGATAGAGACGGAGCGCATATTGGAATACCCCCAGTGCTGTGATGTCAGTTCTTGACAAAACTCAACTCCACTCAACATATTTCAGTAAGTGGGTAAAGGAATGAGGGAAGGTGAACGGGAAATACAAGGACGTTTATTTAGAATATGTCCAGGAACTATACTCAAAATTCCAGACTAACAAAATTGTTATGGCCAGAAATGTTCGGAGCAATGCGTTGTTGGAATAATGGGAGAGAGAATTGAAATTGTGAAAATTATAGCTGAATGGTGCGGAGTAAAGTAGGAGTAGTTCAAGATGGAGAGAAAATATTAGGGAAAAGTAGTATTGATTTTTTTAGGTGAAATGTGTGTGATTTAAATTTATTGAAACATGATAAGGCGGAAGCTTCTTCGAAAGATAGAGAAGTAATGATAGAAGTATTTTTTTATATGAAGACAAGAGACGTCAGTTATGCAATGAGATAAATGTATTTAAGTTATTAAAAAAAAAACTATAATGTTTATAGGCAGCCTCAGCGTTGAGGGAAGTCATGACCCAGAAATAATTGACCTCACTGCTGAGAAGGAATTCAATCATGGGGAAGATAACATCAGGATGGAAGAATTGAAGGCAGCTATTGAGAAGATTAAGCTGGGAAAAGCAGCAGGTCATGATGGTATAACACCAGAGATGGTCAAATATATGGGAGTCAAAGGTGAGCGCCTTCTACTGAAGGTTCTCCAGGCAGCCTGGTGTAGCAAAACTATACCAAAAGATTGGGAGATTGCCATCATTATACCTATATTTAAAAAAAGGTGATAACAGACAATGTGAAAACCACAGAGGCATATCCCTCCTCAGCGTTCCAGGTAAAAGTTACTCTAGAATTCTTGAGCAGAGACTTAGAAGTCTGGTAGAGCCACAGCGGCTTCAGAGCAAACCGAAGTACTCAAGACCTTATCTTCACACTGAGACAGATGAGTGAAAAAGCCCTGGAATATAAGAGTGAGATGCACTTATGTTTTTTGGATCTGGAAAAGGCATTTGACAAGGTACCATGGAACAAGCTCTAGGACTGCTTGGCAGGGAAAAACATCCCAGCACCCCTGATCAGTGCAATACAGAATTTCTACAAAAGGTGCAGAAATTATGTAAGAACAGCAGACCAAAAGTCAGAAGAATTCAAGACCGCCAGCGGTGTTAGACAAGGTGATATTCTCTCACCTTACCTCTTCATTCTTATGATGGATGATGTCATCAAGACCTGTAAGGAGAAGACAAAGAAGTACTCTGTAGGGTACTGGAAGATGAGACCAATCTGTATATCAGAGCTGGCTTTTGCAGACGATGTGGCCCTGATAGCTAAATCAGAGGCACACCTTCAGTCCAACTTACTTGTTTGGAAGGAAGAGCTTGAAAAGAAAGGGATGACCATCAGTATCTCCAAAACTAAAACCATGGTGATCTCAAGAGAGGAGAAGAAACACCAGATCATGATGGGACAGTATGCATTGGAGCAGGTTAACCAGTTCAAATACCTTGGAGTTGTACTAGACCAAAACGGAGGCATTAAGAGTGAGCTGGCTACACGAAAAGCAGCTGCTGGGAGACTCTTCCAGGCCATAAACCGAGGGTTTCTTAGCAAAATAGAAATTGGCAAGAGGACGAAAATGGCTGTTTACCGCTCTACCTATGTACCAGTCCTGACCTATGGGTGTGAGTCATGGACAATGACAACAGCTCACAGAAGCCAGCTGCAGGCCTCGGAAATGAGATACCTGAGAAAGATGGTCCAAGTGACAAGAAGGGACAAAGTCCGCAATCGTCAAGATCTTGATACCCAGCCCTTACTAACCCGAGTAGATCAGTCACAGTTACGATGGTTTGGACATGTATGCAGAATTGGAGAAAATCGGCCACCATGGTAAGCATGGGAGGCTAATAACCAGGGAACCAGACCTCCGGGACGACCCAGGGTGCGCTGGGAAGACAACATCCGACAGTCCCTAACTGACAGAGGACTGGAATGGAACAAAGCCAGAAAGAAAACTGCTGAAAGAGACGTCTGGCGATCTCTCTGACAAACCTCTACACCCCAAGGTAGAAGAGGAGCGACTAAGTAAGTAAGTAAGTAAGTTTATAGGCAGGGGTGCGATAGGCAACAAACAACTCAAGATCTGCTGACAAAGATGCAGATAAAGTTACTTACTCCAGAGGTGGGTACTGTCATTTGGTGCTCTTTGGAACTGTAAGAGCTGATGTGCCAAGCCTCCCAGTTAATGACAGAAACATTAAAAGAAAACGCAGATTGAGGTACCTCGGAATAGTTTTCGATAGAAGCCTGTCCTTCAGGGATCGTGGTGAGGCAGATGCGGCGAAAAAAAGAATGCTGTTCACAATGTTCCAGCATATGATCTTGTTGGTAATAGGTGATGGACTTTGAATGCTTACCATATCAAAGAGTCAACTGATAAAACTTGAACCCATACAGAGTGAAGCTGTGTGTGTGATTCTGGCAAGTACAAGAGACATCCCGGTATTCTGTATGAGATATATAATTGCACAATCTACAATTACAGACAGGCTTAAAGTTATGCAAGCAACGTTAAATCTCAGAGTAGCTGCAGACAACAAGCACCTCCTGCATGAAGTTCTGGGTAGAACTAATGGTCACAGACTTTAAAAAAAAAAGAGAAAGGTCTTGGATGGCGCAAACTGAACGAACGAACGAACTTTATTTTTAAAGAGTTAAGAATAGAGCACAACATGAAGATACAATTAGACATGTGTGCAGGATTGACAAATTTGGGCGAGGGGAGGAGTGGGTCGAAGTGTCCGAACTAGAGTCAGATTTGTGAACGGTTCTGATCACATTAGGCCATGAGTGCAGGAATTCATGACAATTCCCGCCCAGGTGATATGATTGTTTATAGAGATGACTCTGTGTTGAGAGTCCGATGAAATGGGAAGCAGTTTATTGCAAAAGCGGATGGACGTGACTTAGTTCTGCAAAGCGTGCCATATGATCCCATGCCGTCTAGTCGGAGAATGGAAGTGGGGGCAGTCATTGTTACTTCCACTGACCTGAGAACATGCTGTGATTGTAACTACCTCACAGAATGTGTTTAGAAAGGTGGAGACAGGCAATGTCTGTGCAGAGTGACAAGCATCGCTTCAGAGGTCCCGGGTTGTTAGCGTCCTTCATATATTTTCTCCAGGTTATGCTGTGTGTTGGGAAACGTACAGACTGATAGACTGGCTGGTTCTCCACCATTTGATTGTGAACTGATGTATGACAGGCTAGACGTTGTTGGGCTGCGATGAAAAAGAGTGAGCAGTGCGGAGGGACAAATGGATCATTACAGACTGAGGAGAATAGTGCTGCGAGAAGTTACCAGGGGATCTGGCCGACGCTTGACACTCAAGGGAAAGGCAAGACGGATATACAATTAATCAGTTACTGGTGCCATCGGAATTAAAACTCTTCGCTTGCTGCTGAAGATGTGGACAGGGCGCTAATGAGAGTGCCCCGAGTGCTATGATGTCGATTCTTGATTCAACATTTGAAAAACTAGTTCGTCACTTCATTTGTTCATTAGACACATGATGCTAGGTTCATATCTTTTATAGACCATTTAGGACTTTGCTGAGTGGTGTTGCTAGCATTACACCGACCGCCTTTACTTCATGCGATATTTTCAGGTACCAAATTGATTGATTGATTGATTGGCACCTTCCCGTCTTTCCAGACGATAGTGTTATATTGCGATATGAGGAGGCATGGGACTAACAGACCAAGTGTGACTAGACAGGCCGCCCATGTCAAGAAAAGTCTTCCACAATCATAGCATGGCATTTCAGGACCATTGTTGTCAACATTTGGGTTTAATCCGTTTCTTCTCAGATGTTCAGTTCTCACCTTTTCTGCAATCATTTCTTCCTTCATTCTCAAAACCTTTCTGATATGCCCTCTCCCCACAACACGGTCCATGACAATTTTGTTCCCATGTGTCCACCTCAATACCCGTATCATTCATGTGCCGCGTACACACATCTTTACACCGTAACAGAAGTCGGCCTCGACATCTTGTACCTGTCTTTAATTCACCATAAACTCTCCATAGTTCAAAGCCTGGGCATTGTTGTGTAGACCATACGTTTCCCATGCATCATGACCCCTCCCTCGACCTGCCTTGTTTACTCCGAAGAAAAGGTAACACCAGAATGTTTGGAGCAAAGCAGACAGCAGAAGCTGCCGGATCAGGAGAGCAGTGCTCTATCTGTCCGCATTTTGAAGCTTTCCTCCTAGACCAAATATGTGCTGCGTAAACCGGAGACCAGTAGACTGGTGTGAAAAGACCGCCTGTTTAACATGGCTGTGAAATTTGAAATACAACTAAAAGAGACTCAATTGGAGGACAGTCTAGCAACGAATCTTTTGACTCAACAAATATACAAACACAGGAGAATGGAAAGTGAGATTGGGGATTAGAGATTAGAAAGGATTATCATCCCAGTACTCCGGACAGATCCATAGGTGCTCCGATCTCCTCCTCAAAAGTTCTACAAATGTAAAACGACTTATGACGTCTGTTCTGTGCTAGCTAATGAAACGTCTTGCCCATATAGAGAAATGTTCCTTTCTCCAGGCTGCACCCCCACCCCCCCCCCCCCCCCCAACCCCTTTTTTTCGCATGTTCATCAGTATTCGGAGTCATGTCCTTGGGCGTGCTCCTCGGTACGGTAAGTGCAGCGCATGGCATTGACAACATCACTTCTGTCCAGTACTGGACCAACAATAGTAACTGCAGTGTCAGCAAGAGAGTGAGATGAAATACATTATCATAACATAATAAACAGGCAGAGTTACCAAGTGGAAAGAAACAGCTAGTCACCGAAATGAATGGAGGCGGATGTTATATGGACATCATCATCACCAATCAGGTGCCGTCCCCACAGTGAAGGTTGGCTGCGATGGATCTCTAACACGCTCTGTCTCTGGTTGTACATTCTCTCAGGCTGATTCCTGTCCATCTCTTGATGTTGTCCTTCCACTCGTATCGTTGCCCACCTCCTACTCTGTTGCCTTCGAGCTTTCCCTCCAGTATGATTTTTCAAAAATGTTTTGTCTTTTAATATGGTCAAAGTATTTTAAATGTCTTTTTTCTTTTTTCTTTCAGTATTTCTGTTTTCACCTGTAACCTTTCCAGAACCTTTGTACTGGACTGTTTTTGTTTCTATGAAAGACCACCTATTCTTATGTAACCCAGCAATAGACATCAAGGACTGTTGAACAAGTAAGTAAGTAAATTTTACCACACCAGGACATCACACAGAGTGATAAACACCCGGTGACACAAAGCGCCACCATGCGGATGATGATCACCCGTGGAGAGGTCCCAGAAACCCCGTTCAGCCAGGGTGGGGTTTAAAAATAACAAAAATTTGCATTCCATAAGGGGACGACTTCTACTTATGAATGCTGAAGAAGAAAAAGAAGCCAATAAGTAAATAATAATTCGTTTACAACAGTAATGCATTGTTGTAGAAAAAAGGCAAGTAAATATATTATGTTTCGCCATCTGTAGAATGGCTTCTAAGAAGTCGCACAGAAAAAAAAGAAATTACTTTCAGGCAACGTGAATTAAGTCGAGGAACTCTTTGCTGTCTACATTGTTCAGGTTTTCGGGTACATGTAACCGATATGGATTCTTTGTAATGTCCAGTTTTCAAGGTGCTTTTGTAGGTCAAGTAGATTCATTATGTGTGTTAACGAATGGAAAGGCTAGCTCGCTGTACATTTTATCATGTCAGGGGCTATGCCCCAGAACCCCCCAAAAAAAAATATTGAAGAAACAATAGTTATTCTTTGATGACCGCCAATTACCCGTTATTCATATTTTTCTTTTATTAAATCCACTCTGTGCTCTTAGTTTGTCACGCGTCTTAGTACAATTATTTATGCAGCGAGGCGCTCTCGTTGTTTGGAGCTGAAGGGTTCGATTGCCGGAATGGTCCCCGTAGCTTTCGATTGTTTTGGTGTCTAGTGTTTCCTTTTATTTTTGCTACTTCTTCATGTCAGTACCGTTCATTACATGTATGTTTATTTATTGTTTACGGGGGGCTGCCTGTCTCGAAGCATGGTGTCCGCCTCGAGTTCTGGAGGTTCCGAGTTCAAGCCCCGGCAGGGGCTGGGATTTTTTCTCGTGGACGGACTTCTAGTAATTCCCCCTGGTCTCTGGGATGTGAGATCGGACACCCGTGTTCATTGTTGCGCATGTAAGAAATCCCTTCGCAGTTGAAAATCGAAAAGAGAAGCCTAACGGCGCTGCCCGGGCAAAATTTGGAGTTAAAAATCTACCTAAAGTATTTCAGGATCCTCGCCGGTGCTACATAGCCTGTGCACTGTGCTGAGCTTCTTCGGATTCAGACTTGAGTTAGAAGAAGAACGGAGCACTTATGGGTTACTACCCGTGTGCCATGATGTTGATTCGTTGTTCAAAACCTCAAACCTCCTTGTATACATCACTCCCTAACAGATCTTTTAGGTGCTTATGTTAGAAGATTTTGAGTCGATGTTAATTAAAAAAATATATGTGACTCGAAACTGTTTAGCACTTTAAAAATTAGTATAATAGAATATCGTCACCCTACCCATTCACCAATGGCATTAAACGGATCATAAACTACTTTTATGCCGGCATCTGTTACTTAGGCGTTGCGAACATGTTTCGTAATTCTGCGATAAGGAGTTTGATGCTAAATGCGAGCGGCTTGGCAGCAGACTGCCTTACGTAGGTTTTAAGAGTGACCAGTGGCAAAACTACTGAACGTAAATGTGTCTAAAAGAAACCACAACAGACAAAAAATGCTAGGGTTGCTTCTGAAACGTCCTGTAGAACAGAGGTTCTCAAACTGGGTGCCGATGCATCCTGAGGTGCCGGGAGAGTCTGCAAGGGGTGCCGCGGCAATAATTAAGAAAAGTCTGCTCGAAATTTGGAAATTTTAAAAGAAAGCATGCTGATACTTAAAAATTAAAATTTTAGTTCTTCTCTCGTCACTATTATAAATGGTTTAATATTTGTTTTACACTCAGACGTGTTTCGTACTGCATAAGGTGTCAATCGCAACGTGCTAAGTATTTGCCTTGCATTTATCTTGAGGACGACCGAGCCTCTACCTGAATTCGTTAAGGTGCCGTCGATAAGTGAGGTTGTGGTTAAATTTTGAGTACAATTTTAAGGTGGAAAATTTTATGTGGATAATGGTAACTGTTAGCCTGATCAAGTAAGCACTTATTTATATGTAATGTTTTCTTTTAGATCTATTTGTGTGTGTGTGTGTGTGTGTGTGTGCGCGCGTGTGTGTGTGTGTGATCATGCAATTTTTCATTCCAAATCAGATGTGAAGATATTGCGAGCGAGAAAATAAAGGTGAGTAAAGGCTGAACGAATGAGGAATGAAAGGCGAAATGAAAGGTTGCATTCCTTTGTGTCCCCCGTATGGGTTCCGGGGCCCTACTAGGGGAAAAAACAAGAATAGACCCACTGCCTACCCAAAAGTATGTCGTAAGAGTCGACTAATTGGGAGCTTCCTTCGAAGTCGGAGTGCATCTGCCTAAGAAGCAAGGAACCAACAGTCTGCATACAGATCTCTCAAATGGATGCACACGCAACCCTCAGGTTCTGGAACAGGACTGCAGTCCAGAAGTGGACGAACAACCAGAACTTTCCGCCGGAGTTTACAGCCTGTGAACGCGAAGAAGAAGAAGAAGATTTCTTCGTGTCATCACATTAAAGACAACTCAACAGTAAATTTGTACTTTTTTCAAAACCCAAGTATTTAATCCGCTTTAAGGGTAAGTGTACAACGAAATGTTTTTTATAGCCCAAAAAGGGTGCCACGGCGAAAAAAGTTTGAGAACCCCTGCTGTAGATATGAAAATAGTTACAGATACCGTACAGGAAGCATTGGGAACTTAGAGAAAGTAAAATTGTCTCGTGAAATCATAAGCAGAAAAATAAATAAATAAAACAGTGTAATGGTTGGTTCTGCAACGTCCTGTAAAAGATACGCACCTAACCTTTAAATACGTTTATAGTTCGCTTTCCTCCACTCCAGAACTTGACACTTTTTGTTGGCCCTGTTTGTGTCAAGCAATGTGGCACTGAAAGTACGGCCTCTTAAAACTATTTCGCATACGCTCAAGAAATAATTTTGAGGCCGTACTTTCAGCTCCAATCGGACACATAAGGGACACTTTTACCCCATTAGACAATGATTTGTCAGGGTTTCTCAACGTTCTTGGCAGAATCAATCGAACAAAGCCAATAACCGTTGAAGCCAAAAAGTGTGTAACGATTTAATTTAACGGCTTTTTTTTTTTTTTAAACAAGGACTCAGCTTTGTTTTGAGCCAACTGCACATTTCGCTAGCAAATTCATTTTTTTTTAAATTCACCTCTAGTATCGCATCCTGCAATATTGACACCCAGTGATTCACGGAGAGATAGAGAGATAAACAACACATTACAAATTAGAATCGTTAAATATTAGGTACTCTGAACCCATCTGCTGAATGTTAAATTAAGAATCGACATCACAGCACTCGGGATACTTCCATAAGCACTCCGTCCCCATCTTCAGCAACAAGGTTCCGGTCAAAATGGACGCTAGGCACGGCCACTGTTTTGAGCCGTGGCAAATGTTTTGATTCTGTCAGACGGTGGCTATTGCGTTTTTTCTCCATTCGTAGACCAGCTTCTGATTTGAGTGCATTGCGTGAGCTGCGGATTTCATTTGGAATGTTTTTCGACTGTGATCAACGTGGTGGTGTGAATTGTAGATTCAGAAAATGGCTCGATGCCAGTTGTCGCAATATCGGTGGTGTCATTATGTGATTAAAATTGATCGCGTGTGCAACTGCTGATCTGTTGGTGACTTCTGCTAGTGCTACCATCCATGATGAACTGCATTTCTAATATCGGACTGTTTTTGTTAGCACTTCGGATGGCTACCGTATGCTTTTAATGCGTGTGTATGCTAGAGTATATGCTAGACAGCAGTCTGTCAATCTTTCCAAAAGGGACTTCAATAAATATTATGTGTGTTTTTCGTTGGCACAGGAGCGGAGCAACCATGAGGTGACCCGTTTGCTATGAAGCTGAAACTAAGATTACCAGATTACTAGATAACCAGCAAATGAAGATTGTACTAGTAACTGTTTGATTGTATGTACGTCTCCACCTTCCGTTGAGTGTCGGCAAAATCCCCTCTTGCTGGTGCCATGGGAATTGGAGCTCTTCGCTTGCTGCTGAAAATTGGGACGAAGCGCTTATTCAACATTCAACAGATAACAGATAACTGCTCACTGTATCTGATTTGCAAGTTTACAGTCTTGTATCTCGTTACGTATCTTGTGTAACTCCTTCAGACATGAACACTTGATACTTTCGAGGATATCCTGTTAGAATATAACAGGTTAAGGTAACATATTGCCTGCTATTGAAAGAGTTAACATTCCTTGTGGGTTGCTTAAATCCTGCCTTGTGTCTCAATGTCCTGTGTCTAACGTCTTGTTAGTCCACCCCCGGTCTCGTCTTCTATGAATATTATTTTAATGTAAGGGATCCTATCCACGCCAGCGGCACAATGGTGGCTTTCTTTTTAGCCGATCACAAATGACGTCACGGGACAGTCCAAAATGTTAGAGGTGGTAAGAAAGTGTTTTCCGTGTTTTCTGTGCGTTAGGGTGTTTTTTGCAAAGCCAAGGTTTAGGAGGGTTAACCCAACCCTAACCCTAACTGTAACCCTAATCCTAACTCTAACTTTAATCCACCAACCCCTGAAATATTGGACTGTCCCATGAACTATGAAATAGGTACTGTTGCATAAATATAAATGCTGTCTCGTTGTATTAAATTTGTTTTTATTTCTTGCAGGATTGACGTGACAAGTGCCTCACACGACTAAATCTACGCATTTCCTGGCTGAAGATATCCAAAGATTATTCACCTATTCATTGCAACGTGTTATACAACGAGCGGGTTCTGATGCACTCGCAAGAATCAAACTTTTTAGTATTAAGTAAGCGTAACAATAAATGACCTGCAAGATGGAAAACCCTTGTCAAATTTATTCGACAATTTCCCTTGCAGATAGACCAGCTTAAACCATCTTGAACGAGTACAACACGTGATACTGTTGTTTGTATCATAGTAAGGCACAATAGGCTGACACATATTACAATTAGTCTTGTCACTGCTGTGCATTTATATTTGAGAGTTTGAAACATGCTCTATTATTTCAGGCCAACCTTGACCTATAAACGAATATATACATAATTATTTAGAAGTATAAGCGTGTTCTTTTTCACTGAGACATATTCCAGAAAAACCTCTGAAGTAGAAATTTACTTGGAAAAAGATAAATTAGGCAGATAATGAATGACTAATTAAACTAAAACAATTTATGTATTTGATGTATTTGAAACCATTGCAGATGGTTGCAGAGAAATAGGGAGCGCCACAATTTTATGGCCTTTTCTCGTGTATTACCCCCAAAAGTTTCCGCTTGAAGCGTGGTTGGCCTGCGATGGACAAAGCCATATAATTTATATTTCTGGTGTTTTTGTTTTGTGTCCTGTTGAAGTTTGAGAGGAGTAGGTCAGTTTAAAGTGATATTGTAACAAAAGCCACACAGTCTACACCATTTTAACAAAGTGTTTCTAAAAGTAGCAATTTCTTAGCTTTCGTTGCAGTCGACATGGCTGTTAACCAGTCTGATCATGCGAACAATCAATTTGACTTTATAGACAATCAAACACGAATCGCGTATTCAGCCATCTTGGATGCACAAACAAAGCTAATGCCGGCCATATGTCTGCTGGGATTCGCCACCAATTTCTTATCTCTGCTGGTGTTTCTTCAGCCGAGCCTGAGACGACTATCCTGCAGTGTGTATCTCGCAGTCAAAGCCATTAGTGACTTCCTGTTCCTTCTAACGGTCTTCATCATTTGGCTGTCCCGTGTAGAGTTAGAGGTTTTTGACACAACAGGGATATGCCAGATTGTAGTTTTCGTATCTTATTACGCAGCATTTGTTTCCATTTGGCTTGCTGTGACCCTGACCATAGAGAACCTATTGTGTGTTATTAAACCTTGGTACGTTCAGAGAACTTGCAATACATACTCTGCTGCTATTATTACATTCGTTATTGGAGTACTGGGAATATTGCTGTATCATTTTTCATTGTGGAACAACGGCGTACGCTCAATATACACCAACCCTGGTGCACTACAAAACGTTACAAATATCAGTAGAACTGCAGACAACAACGAATTTGTTGTAACAGCTGGGGATCTGAATTTTAGAGATCAACGTGGTTTAGGAATATCTGCAAATGGAACAAAAAACAGCACAAGTGACAACATGATGAAGAGTCTCTTAAATATAGAAGCTGTAGAAATCTGCATGCAGTTAGAGGAATTCAACCAGTTTATCGAGGCCACAACGTATATTGATTCTTTGATGACATTATTTGTGCCTCTGATCATTCTTGCAGTTACCAACGCTCTCATTGTTATCTTGGCTGTGCGAAGCACCCGGCGTCGTATTCGCCTCTCCCAGCAAAAAGGGCAGTATCAATTACCAGGAACACATCTAGCCAATCACAGACACTCATCAGCCTCCTTAGAAACTCAAGCCAGCCGGTTCCTGTTTGCTGTTTCCATGACAACGTTGCTGTTTCACTTACCAAGTCACATGGTGCGATTGAAATCGTTGGTGTTGTCTTTCACAGCCATGGATGTACTTCTGCAGAGAATCTTTGAGACTTTGTACTACACCCACTACGCCATTGGGCTGTTCGTGTATCTCATCTTCGGAATCAACTTTAGAAAGGTGTTCTTTGAGCTTGTCTGTAGGAAACCAGTCCACTAACTAGATTACCTCATCCTCCTTCTTCTTTTGCTTAGTGGCTACAGTTCAAAAGCAATCGGAAACATTAACACTTAGTGGCGTCTTCTAAGGCAGCAACATATTTGCTCGGTCTATAGCACAGCTGTAGTAGATAAGACCACAAGACCTGTCTTCATCTCAGTGACCAACCTATCTTTGGGTAGCATTAAGTTCTGTTGAGGTAGGGGGTTGCGTGGTCTCGGGGAATTATGTCCGTCTCGAGTGCTGGAGGTTCCGGGTTCAATCCCCGGAAAGGGCTAAGATTTTTTCACGTCGACTCGTACTTCTAGTAATTCCCCCTGGTATCTGGGTAGTGAGATAGGTGTGCCGGTGTACATTTTTGTGCATAACAAATCCCTTAACAGTTGAAAATCGAAAAAGTAACCTAACGGCGCTGTCCGGGCAAAATTTTGAGTTAAAAATCTACCCAAAATATTTCAGGATCCTCGCCGATGCTGCATAGCCTGTGCACTGTGTTGAGCTTCTTCAGACTCAGACTTGAGTTAGAAGAAGAACGGAGCACTTATGGGTTACTACCCGTGTGCCATGATATTGATCCGTTGTTCAAACCTCAAACCTCAGTTCCGTTGAAGGCTAAAGTCTACACCATGACATATCTCACTTGTCTGGTGAATGTCAATGAAACGGCCACTTATTAAAATTGACTTTATGTAGTCTATCTCTAAGAATTATCCTTTTCACTTTAATAATTTTTAAAAAACTATAATTGCCCTTATACCCGTGTGGTTTCAGGGATTCCATTTTATTTGGCTGTGGAGGGGGAGGGTGAAGGGTGGAGAGTGGATAATAGACCGACTTCGCTATAAAAAGAAGGACGTAAAGGTCGACTAATTAAGGATGCTAAAATCAGATATAAATCACGATACAACGTGACAATCGCATTTGTAAGGTTGAGCCCAGAAAAAAAAGTAAAAAATAAATAAAAATAGTAATTACCGTTAGTTTAGATTGAACATAGACCCATTACTGCAGGGCTTTAAATTTGTGTGTGTATTTTAACATCAGCGTGGTTCAAATTAGAATGCTCAAACATCAGATCGAGCAAACCGGTGAGGGATTTATCGTGATCTGTGGAGATACATGAGCGCCTATTCAAGTTGGCTGGGCAATGTTGATGATGATGATTAAAAGTAATAGAAGAAGTAAAAGCAACAGGGTGATCCTACCAGCGGTCAAACCTGAATCCACTGGGCAAGCCAACTTCCTTCTTGTTTGGGTTCCGGTGCCCCATTTTGACGGAAGGGGGAGGGGGGGGGGTGACACCACTGAAATCATTACAATTCGCATGGAAAAGAATTTAAACGCTGGTTCACCAGCCAGTTGGACATGAACTGGCCATTTCGACACTCCAGCATGTATTTAGCAACTGAGCACATTTATCTAAGCCACAAGTAATATGTTGAAAATTGATAAATGTTTTAAGATTTTCTCCTTCATCGTGTAAGATATGGAAACTGTGGGGGTTAGTGGGGGGGGGATGAGAGTGGAGAGAGATAGAGAGAGAGAGAGAGAGAGAGAGAGAGAGAGAGAGAGAGAGAGAGAGAGAGAGAGAGAGAGAGAGAGAGAGAGAGAGAGAGAGAGAGAGAGAGAAGAGATGCTGTTAGAAAAAAAAGTAGGTTAATTGAGAATAGGCTAAAACCTGACATGACAGCGTGAATTGCGCAAACATTGCATTATAACTGTCAACCGCAACACGACGTGATAACCACCATACTAAGGACAAATACAGAAAAATAAGTATGGAATCTGCGATGTTGTCTCTAGTTGAAACTTCACTGTCTGCTGTTATTCACTCAGCGACCCGTAAAGTCTGGATTGCACCGATGTTTCTCTTGTCCAAAAGTTTTGCCTTAATATGTTGTCTGAAAATCACAGGTATGACTTCCAATCTAGTGGTATGGTGGTCGAATGGCCATCAACCCAGGAGAAGATGCCAAGTGAAGGGATTCATACTAAAAGCCGACATTCTGCCTTTCTTTTCTGGTTCGGCTCATAAGTCTAGTGATGGATATCCAAAAGACTCGCAATGAGCCATCGCGCTAAGCAGCTGTAGGGACGGTAGACCAGAGGAGAAATCTATGACTTTTGGCACGAAAAGTGGGTCGCAGATTGACCTAGCCTTAAAAGGGTACCAGGACATTTTCTGGGAACTAATGATGGCTGCTGAAAGGTTAATCGATTACCGATGAAAATACAGAGCTTGTCTCTTATATACAACCCTTCGTAAGACGTGGAAAGGGGTTGTTTACAAGTAAATCCCAGGAGAACAATTGCATTGTGCTGGTTTGAACTGAGCTGAATTAAGAATCGCTATCTTCAAAGGTAAACGTAAAGGTAAAGGTAAGAAGATCGACTTCATTGCACTACGTTTTATCTCATATGGCTCAGTCTCCCTCCGCCTAACAGCTAGCTACCTGCTGAGACCCTCGCACATAGCAAGACTTCTGTAGCTCCAGGGACATCCAATGGAATATCCGTAAAAATTCTACACGTGAACTGAACAGCATCGCCGTGAATTGAACCCACGACCTTCAGAGGGCGAGGCAAATGACGTGCCACTTCGTCACAAAGACCCCCGCTATCTCCGAAATCAGCGAAAAGTTGGAAATATGATGGTACTAGTAACAGCGTGATTGTATGTACGTATTGCATTTCATTTGAGTTTTGTTGAGTGTCGAGAGAGCCGCTGCGGTCTAGCGGCTAGACGCTCGCCTGCGGATCGAACCCTCGCGGGTTCGGTTGCTGACTAGCGCCGGATTTTGTTCAAAAATGACCCCTGGCTCCCAGGTCGAAGCTGCCTTGCGTTGGTACTAGGTACAGTCGTGGGAAAGTAAAAGCAGCCGGTGTGATGCTGACCACATCACCCATCAAGTGCCGTTTGGTCATAGGTCTAGCCCTATATACCCAATACATATAAAAGGCGTGGAAGAATGTCCTTTACTTTTTACTTTTGTTGTTGAGTGTCGGCTAGGTCAATCTGGGGGGGGGGGGGGGGGGGGGGTGGGGTTATAGGTTTGCTGACCAATATACACGAATGTTAGATTACCTTTGACGGCCAGAGTAACTAACAACGATTGCTTGGAAGAAGCTAATAAAAGTAGACCTCCATATAAAACAATAAGAAAGAGACAAACACTGTTCTTTGGCCACATAATGAGAAGAGAGACATTGGAGAACATCGTGACAACTGGAAAGATCAGTGGAAAAAAGGTGTAGAGGCAGACCAAAAGAGATGATGCTGGAAGGGCTGAAACGATGGCATGGAGGGATATCAAGAGAGATGTTCCAGGCAACCAAGGATCGTGATGTGTGGAGACGCATGAGCGCCTACGCCAGTTGGCAGGGCACATGGTGATGATGATGATGGCTAATATGTTAATGTCATGTTCTGTTCCGTGGTCGTAAATATTTGAATAAATGTGCTTCATGGTGATTTCAATGTTTTGCTTTCTTCTTTTTTACTGATGATTTTCTCCCTGTCCTTCCTTTCGCGAATGCTGGTGATTAATTTTTTTCCCTTGCACACTTATTTTACTTTACTTTTCTGAGTGTATGTCTTCGCTTCTTCTATTCCTCTATTCGCTTTCCTTATGTTCAACGATCAGTTACGAGCACTTATTCTTTTTGCTTTTCTTTTGGAGTATCTGTGTTCATCTCCACCATTGGCGGTTCCCATCACGGAGGAAAAAGGAGGAGATCTGGACGTCGAACCAGCTCCTGCACCCTGCACAGTTTAACAAAACAAGCAAAACAACAACAAGAACAACAACAAAACAATAGCATGCCGTCGTCTCTATGAATAGTTCCCACTACGCTGGGCCGATCTTTCTTGAGCATCTGTCTCTGCAGCTTCCAAATTGTTTCCAATGTCTTTTCGCCCCCAATATGCTCAAAAAAAAAAAAAAAAAAGCTCCTATTTTTTTCCCCCTCTGCTGCACAGCGCTTAAAAACCTCTATGAAATCTTTCTTATATCTTTCGTTATCAGCTGGGAGCTGCGTGGTCTCGAGGCATCGTGTCCGCCTCGAGTGTTAGAGGTTCCGGGTTGAATCCCCGGTAAGAGCTGGGATTTTTCATGTGGATTTGGACTTCTAGTAATTTCCCTTGGTCTCTGGGTAGTGAGATCGGACTCCCGTGTGCATTGTTGCGCACGTAAAAAATTCCTTGGCAGTTGGAAATCGAAAAGATTTGCTTAAAGGCAACATTTGGAATAAAAAAATATATCCAAAGCATTTCAGGATCCTCGCTGGTACTACAGAGCCTTTGCTTTGTGCTGAGCTTCTTCGGACTCAGACTTGAGTTAGAAGAAGAACGATAACTTATGGGTTACTACCCGTGTCCCATGATGTTGATCCGTTGTTCAAACTTAAAACTTCGTTATCAGTTCATACATAATTTATACACGTAAAAGTCAATATTAGACTAAGTATGACGCGTGGTTTGTACATTTGACTTTTTGAAGAAACTTACCCAGTACTCAGATCAAAAGCAGGTCTGACTGAAAGGTGCGGGACAGAGCTCTTCTGCGTCTGCCCGCATGCGGTTATTTCGGTTCTTTTAAACTAAACACAAATGATACAGTTGAAGACCGATAAATATATATATATGTGTGGAAATACCTGATCGTTCATGTCAATCGGCAAAGCACTTGAAAGTGATGGTGGCGTTTGCAGCGATTGTAGTACAAGCTGAGGTCTCCCATAGGACGCTATTTTATAATAAATAAACAGCACAATGTAGTTGTGCAAGAAGTTTATTTCGTTTGCTGATTTCCCAATAGTCTGCGTGTTACACATGTGTGAAAATTCCTTTTTATTAGTCGCACGTGTCCTAGTATTTGTTGAAGTACTGATTTGAGATCCGATAATAAAATAACAGTGGGAAATGTGCTTTCCTAAAATGTTTACTTCGATTGGACTTTTCAGTAAGATGCCAGGATGTAGCTTCTTCACATGGTTAGTTCTTATTGTACTTATGGATAATAGGTGTTGGTGCTATTGTTGTTGCTGTTTTTGTTATTGTTATCGTTTTTGTTTGCTGCTACTGCTGCTGCTGCTGCTCCTGATGTTATTCTTGTTCTTGCTTTTGTTCTTGCTGTTTTTGTTGTTGTTGTTGTTGTTGTTGTTGTAACTGCTGCAGCCGCGGTTGGTGCATTTGTTGTTGTTGTTGTTGTAATTATTGTTGTTGTTGTTGTTCTTTTTCTTCTTCTTCTTCTTCTTCTTCTACTTCTTCATTTAAATATCCAAGAAGAACACTGACGGAAGATGGCAGAATACACAAGGAAATAGATATAAGGGGCCTAACAAAGCAAAAGCACTTATTATCCTTTTGGCACCCAACGGTAACTATATCCTCATAAAAAGATATTGCGAGTCCCCCGTGTGGGTTCCGGGGCCCCATTGTGGGGAAAACAAGAATAGACCCACTGCCTCCCCAAAAGCATATCGTAAGAGTCGACTAATTGGGGAGCTTCCTTTGAAGTGCATAAGGCAAGGAACCAACAGTCTATTTTCAAGAGAATGACATCTGTAAAACTGATGCACACGAAACACTCAGGTTCTGGAGCAGGACTGCAGTTCGGTAGTGGACGAGCAACCAGAACTTTCCGCCAGAGTGTACAGCTGGTGAACGCAACGAAGAAGAAGAAGAAGATATTGCGAGTAGCACAATAACACTATGCTCATCATCAGGAAGTATCATTTTTTTTTTTGCAGAACGTCGCTCTCATCACAGCACGCCTGAAAGATACTCGGTCTGCCGCCTTGTCTACTATCCTACCCAGGGTGTTCTTTATGTCCTCTGCCCATCTTCGTGTTTGTCAGACACTGCTCTTCTTTCTTGGCACAATGCTTATTGCTAATTCTATCTTTAATCCCCCGTGACTATTAAAGTAAGTTGCGTATCCTTTACATGACGTTGCATGACCAACTCCAGCATTTCTTGGCTGTTATCGTTTTTCTCGGTTCAGTTGCCATTGCCATTGAACGGTCAGCTCTCGGTACCAATGTCGAAGCTAGTGCAAGACGTTCTACTTCCAAATCCCAAATCATCGGTAGCTGGGATTGAACCAGGTACCCCTTTCACAACGCCTAAACCACAGTCGCCGACCCGTGGCTATTAATATGGCCTCAATATTTCAGTTTCCTAGACAAGATGTTGTTTACTATCCAAACCGTCTGGATGTTCAGATCTTTAAGGATGTCAGTATTTCTTTTCTTCCTGGGCATTGTATTCTGAGAATTCATAAACGAAATCACCACATTGGGCCTGTCAAACAGGACCACAAACACCTGAGCATATTCTGCAGACCTGCCCACTCTACATACAGCTTTGAAACGACACCTGGCCTCATGAGCAAAGTGTTTATACAAGTTATGGGGAACCATGAAAGATCTGCTTTTGACATATGAGTTCATAGAGGCAACCCACTTGATATTCAGATATGAGCTTACGAAATTGAACGCAAAGAAGAGGAAGAAGAAATTGCCAGCATTCGCAAAAGGAAGGGCATATTTCGTGATTGTCCATCGTAGGGAACCTTACTGGCTCTACATTTTGACTAGTTTGTGGTCTGAGGTTTAAGGTTTGAACAACGGATCAACATCATGACACACAGGTAGCTACCCATAAATGCTCCGTTCTTCTTCTAACTCAAGTCTGAGTCAGAAGAAGCTCAACACAGTGCACAGGCTCTGTAGCACCAGCGAGGATCCTGAAATACTTAGGGGTATACTTTTAAATCCAAATTTTTGCGCAAGCAGCGCCGTAGGCTACTCTTTTCGATTTCCAACTTGTTCTTCTTTTGTCAAAATCTGCTTGTGCCGCTAGGCGTCGCAGTCTATCAGATGATCGGCAACCGAGCCAGGGCGCGCTCAGTCGCTTCATATGCCGTGATGTTATGAAGTCTCAAGTTGTCAGTGACTCCTTCAATCCATCTTCTTCTTGGTCTTCCCCTGCCTCTTGGTGTTTCGATTTTCATGTTGTATGCTCTTGATGCTGGCATCGTTGGTTCCATTCTCATTAGGTGACCAAACCATTTCATTCTTTGCTCCTCAATAAATTTAACGATGGGTATGGTTCCAATAGTTCTTGTAATCACATCGTTTCTCACTCGATCTCTTCTGGTTTTATTCGCAGCCATTCTCAAACATCTCATTTCACAGGTGGTTAGTCTTCTCTCGTGTTCTTTTGTTAATGTCCAAGTCTGACATTCATAACCTAATGTCGGTATAAAGATTGTATTTATAATTTGTCTTTTTATCTCAGCTGGGACAGCAGGGTGTTTTAAAATTGGGGCAAGCTGGTATGGATTTCCAACTGCCAAGTGATTTATTACGAGCGAAACAATGCATATGGGCGTCCGATCTCACATCCCAGGGACCGGGGGAATTACTAGAAGTCCAAGTCAACGTGAAACAGAAATCCCAGCCCTTACGGGGGATTGGATTCGGAACCTCTAGCACTCGAGGCGGACACCATGCCTCGAGACCACGCAGCCCCCGCCTTTTAGACTGGCTGGTTTTTTATTTAGAAAATTACAAGACGTTCGTAATAAAGGAGGCAATTAGAATACCCGTTATGTCACAGGATAGGATACTGACACAATTACAGCCGAATTAAACAGAAAGCTAGCAATGCGAACTGATCCTGGAGTGTTCGCTTTTTTAAAAAACACACGGCCTCAATGTTTCGCGGCCCCATCTTGGGAGAAAAGAAGAGTACAATGCCCCTAACAAACATATCGAAACATTACACGAATGAGGGCTGTGTCTTTTGAAGTCGGCGGCTGAGCTTTCCCCGCCCCCCCCCCCACCCCCACCCAAATTCCCCCCCCCCCTCTCTCCCACATTAAATTTTAGGATGCAGTCTTCACCTACTCCCCCAACAACACCAAATTTTTCTACATTTTATATTTTTTTCAGTTTTTATTTTGCCATTCAGCACATTACAACTACTGCTGCTGCTGCTTTTATTACTACTCTTACTACTATTAATACTATTAATACTACTACTACTACTACTACTATTATTGCATATTCGAGCAATGCATAAGCTCCTTAAGCCTACCACCCCCTTCTCCCCCCCCCCACCCCCCATTATAGGTTACTGCGGTATCACAGGGCTTAAGATTTGTTTAGTTACCTAATAATAACAATGAATATTGTTAAATATTTTATTAATATTATACAATATGGGTAAAACCCTCAAACCTAGTACAGAACAGCTTTATGCTAAAGCCAGTGGTGCTATAAAGATGAACCGACAATTGGAGAACAGATCACGAACAACAGTAGGAGTCCTCCTCTTCCCAACACTGTTTAATATTGTCTTAGAGCAGTGGTTCTCAACCTGCCGGTCGTGACCTTTATTTTGAGTCGAACAAACTTTCGCATGAGTCACATAAGACCACCGGAAAACATATATTCATTGTTTTTGGGTCGCCACAACTTGAGGGAACTGTATTAAAGGGTAGCGGCATTAGGAAGATTCAGAGCCACTGTCACATAAAGGAGGTCAAATCATAACAAACTTAAGGTTTGCAGATGACATCGACGGGTTGGTGATGAAAAAAAAAAAAATAGCTAGTCAGACTCGAAACCTACTGATAAAAACCAGCCAAGTTAAGAAACCGCGGAAAAGACTAAAGTAATAACTAATAATCCAACTACAGCAACGTACGTTAAAGGTCACAAATGATTCTTCTTCAGTATTCCGAGTCCCTGAGATTCGTTGCTGCAGATATCATCCGCTTCCATTCATCTCTCTGGTTGGCTTTCAGATTCGAGTTGGTGACACCAAGTGTTTGTAGGTCTGTCTGGACATTATCTCTTTATCGTCTTCTTGGTCTGCCTCGTGGTCTACGACCATTCAGTTCTCTTGTGTATTCAGTTGACTTCTTCTGTCACACTATGTTCAGTGGCTGTGACGGGCAATCTGTACCCATCGCACAAATCCACATTCGCAATTAACGTGCCTGTCATTCCAACGACTCTCATGTGTTGAGGCAACCATCGCTAGATACCATCCAGGCCCATCTTTGTTAAAACTATCTAGACCTCTCGTTTGCGGGCTGTCACGTTACCCTGGGGATCCCTGAGGCTGGAAACCTGTTACTGCCAGCAACTGGAACGCTGCATTCTGTTACCCAGCGTGACATATAGTGCACAAGTCTAGCCTGGCAACAAGGGATTGAGACTAGAACATACATTTACATGTCCTTCCACTCCAAAGTCGTGGAGCCAACGGTCTCTCTCTCTCTCTCTCTCTCTCTCTCTCTCTCTCTCTCTCTCTCTCTCTCTCTCTCTCTCTCTCCTCACATCCCGTTCAATCTCATTAATGAACCTCCCTTTCATATACCTAAATATTGCACGCAACAATAGGTCCAATGATTCGTCTAAGACTGTTGGGGAAAAAAATATGTGATAAGGCGTCTTCTCTTTTAGTTATGCTGAAAGTTTCAGAGCGGTATAAAACAACTAGTCCAACGGTCTCTCTCTCCGCACATACCGCTCACTCTTGTACTGCTCCGCACCAAGTTGGTGAAAATATGGGGGTGACTGCAGTCAAGCTAATACAAGGAATTCCAGAGAATTCTGGAATTCCGCACCAAGTTGTACGTTCATTGATGAACTTCCCTTTCATATACCTATACACTGCACTCAACAATAAGTCCAAAGATTCGTCTAAGACTCTGTTGAGAAAAAGAAATGTGATTAGGCTTCATCTCTTTTAGTTCTGCTCCAAGTTTCAGAGCAGTATAAAACAACTAGTCTCATGGGCGTTTTTATATATTTTGATCTTGGTGTTTAGAGAAACAGCGTTGACTTTAGCAGATGTTGAAGGACATAGTATGCATTATTTCCATATTGCTTTCTAGATTGCAGTTCGTCTCTTAGAATGATGGAGCAGTTGAAGTTTGCACCCAAGTACGTATATGTTTCCATTTGTTTGATTTTCAAATTATCCATTTCTCTGTGGGAGGTGTTATTGTCCTTTCTGTCTTGTTAATCCCTGTTCCGCCTCTTATAAACAATACTACAGGGCTCAGCAGAGGGATAGAGGAGAAGTGGCAGATCAAGAAAGATCCGTGTACAAAACTTGACTGACTGGACAG
>CAJHNH020001925.1:57040-84540 GCA_905116865.2 Candidula unifasciata | reverse complement strand
ACCAGCAAATCCTTCTTCTACGTCTTAAATCATAATACAACTTTAGCAAGCTGCAGCCAATGAAAAGGTCTTCACATTTCCATGGTTACTCCTGAGAAAAGACGCCAACGTAACCATCAGCTGCAAGAGCAAAAGGACAGTCGCGAAAAATGTGGATCAACAACATTAAAGATACTCTACGCCTTCACAGCATGACAATTGCCAGTGGCAGCAAACGTGTACAGTATCGCAAATTATTCCTCACCACGTTACTTAACGGTAGAAGTGGTTAATCATGGTGATGATGATGATGATGATGATAACTCCTAAAAAAAACCTGACGTGAGCGCAGGTGTTGTTATGAAAAAAAGGGAAACTGGAAGATGCTTTGATCACTGGAAAGATCTGTGGAAGCAGAGACAAAGAAAGACAGCACAAAAATAAAAAGATTCTTGACAGCCTTTCGTTATAGCATAAAAGCGGTCAGTACATCAGCCAGCATATGCTGTTGAAGATAGCGTATTGTGGAGTTGTGGAGAGGAATGATCGCCCACGCCAGTCGGCAAGGCACTTGGTGATAATGAGCAATAGACAAAGAGATATCAAAGGAATCAAAGCATGTTCAGTAGATGCACAACAATGCAGATGCACTTACATAGTTTATTAGTTTATATACACTACACGAAGAAACAGACAGGCGCATAAAATATGATAGATTCCACGATGAGCTTAACGCAGCCCGTACTCAGCTGCGCGAGAGAAGGAAAAAACAAAGGAAACAGGGCACGACGAACAGAAGAGGTAATCGCCAGTTTTAACCCACATCGTGATCATCAGTTCTCGTTATGCCTAGTGGCACATGAGGCTTCAGAGAGGACTTTCCATGCTTTCCTGTCCTATGCAATCTTCAGTGCAGTTTTCCATGTCACTTTCCATCGTTCGTCTCCATGTTGTTTTTGGGCGCCCCTGTTTTCTCGTTCCCTCTGGTGTCCATGTGAGAGCTGTTTTGGCAGGTATATCAGAAGTCATTCTCATAACGTGGCCAAGCCATTTCCATCTTCTCCTGGTAATCATACTGTCTAAAGTTTCTTGGTTTGTGGCTTGAAGTAGTTTAGTGTTTGAGATTGTATCTGGCCAGAAAACGTTTATAATTCTATGTAGACATGTGTGGTGGAAGGTGGACAGCTTGTGTGCATCCTTTTTGGTCATTCTCCATCATTCCGCTCCATAAAGATGAACTGGCAAAATGATGCTCTTGTAGAGTCGTAGTTTTGTTCCTCTGCTGTAATTGTTGGATTTCCAGATTTACCTCATCCTTCCAAAACAGCTCTAGCTTTGTTCAGGCGTGACTGTATGTCTTCCTCTGTCCCTCCCAGTAGGGACACCACACTGCCAAGATATGTGAAATGTTATACTTTTTCAAGTGATTGGTTACTTATGGTCACTGGTTGTTGGTTTGGACTGTTTGTCCTTATCTTAGTTTTCTTTGTATTTATTCTCAGTCCCACCATTTCTGCTGTGCAGTGTAGTCTGTTACTTTTCCCTTGTATATGTTCATGTTTATGTGATAGGAGTGCTATATCATCTGAAAAATCAAGGTCCCCAAGCATGGTGAATGGAGTCCACCGTATGCCTCTTAATGTCCTGTCTCTTGTGTTCTTTAGTATCCAATCAATCACAAGGTTGAAGAGGAGAGATGACATAACACATCCCTGTCTTACACCTGTCTTTACTGGGAAAGAGGTATTGTAATTATTTATACTGCAGGAAAAGTCTTTATAGAAGAGAGCAATTATGTTGACTATTTTTTCTGGAATTCCATAATGTGGTAAAATTTTCCACAGACCGTCTCTATGGACTCTGTCAAAAGCTTTCTCAAAGTCCACAAAATTAATATATATAGGACTCTGCCATTCATTGCATTGTTCTAAAATGTTACGTATGGCGAAGATGTGCTCAGTTGTTCCTCTGCCCTTTCTAAATCCTGCTTGTTCCACTCGTAGGCATTTATCTACTCCTTTTTCAAGCCGCATTATGATGATTTTACAAAATATTTTGCTTGGTACTGAGAGTAGAGTAATTCCCCTCCAATTAGTGCAGTCTGTTAAGTCTCCTTTTTGGGAGATTTTGACTATTATTGTTCCTTCAGTCCAGTCATCATGCAACTCTTCTTTTTCCCAAATATCCTTGAACAATGGTTCTAGAATGCTAGCAGTTGTGTTGGGATCTACTTTGAGAAGTTCTGCTGGCAGTTCGTCTTTACCTGGTGCTTTGTTGTTCTTTAAAGTGTGAATAGCTTTAAGGATTTCTTGTTTGCTTGGTGGTTCAGTAATATTGTCAATGTCCTGAGAGGGTGGTTGAATATCTGGGGGATTTTCAGGATCAGGTTTGCTCAAGAGGTCGGAGACGTGTTTAGTCCACTGCATGTCTTGTTTTTGTTATGTGGTTATCTCTGATTGGTATGCTGTGATAATTGTTTCTATTTCCGCAAATTTGCTGGGTAATTTTGTGTAGGGTTTGTAGATCGTGTGCTTTAGCAGCATTTTCTGCTGTTTCTGCAAGATTTACCATAAATCTTCTCTTGTCATCTCTGGCACTTTTCTTTGTCATTTTATTTAGTTCGCTATATTCTAACATTAGTTTGTCTTTCTGACGTTCTGATTTGGTGTGATTTATGAGGCTCTTTATTCTTTTCGCTTGGCAATATAGTCCATGGTTTGACTATCCATTCTTTGTGGTGTTGTTTACTGGTTCCTAATATGTTATTGCTAGTTGATTTGTATGTTTCTTTGATCTGGTTCCATCTGTCTTGAATGCTGATTGTAGTTGGAGTTTCTGGGTCACTTGATAAGGTTTGAAATCTATTCATGAGTTCTACTATAAATTTAGTGGCAATGTCCTTTTCTCTTAAAAGGTTAACATTGTAACGTGCCGTCTGTGTCTTAACGAGTGTAGACTTTGTTCAGTTTAAGTCGTAGTAGAGCGACTACAAGGTGATGATCGCTTCCCACATCTGCTTCCCTTTTGACACGCACATCGAGTAGGGACCTACGCTATTTTCTGTTTACCATGAAATAGTCCATCTGGTTTATATCTCTTCTGTTTGGGTATATCCATGTAAGCTTGTGTATATTCTTGTGAGGAAATAGTGTTCCTCCTATAACAAGTCTATTCGCCGTGCAGAAGTCGCTCAGTCTTTCCTCATTATCATTAATTGTACCACATCCTTGATTTTCGATTGATAATTCTCTATTCAAGTTGTTGTTACCAACTTTTGCATTGAGATCTCCTATAATGCATAGAATATCATGGGCTGGTACTTTATCTACTACCTCTTGCAGTCTCCTAAAGAATGTTTCTTTATCTTCATCTTCAGCTTCATTAATCGGTGCGTAGCATTGGATGACTGTAAGTTTGGCATGTTTCCCATTGAATCGTGCTGTCATTATTCTTTCATTGACTGGATGCCACTCGATGAGATGTTTGTGTATACCTTTCTTTAAAATAAGTGCCACGCCTGCAAAATGTAGGTTATCATCTCTTCCAGAGTATATTATGGTTTCTCCTGTACCTTTTGTGGATTGTCCAAATCCTGTCCACCTGCTTTCACTAATTCCAAGAATATGCAGTTTATAGTTCTGCATTTCTTTAATTACTTGGGCGGTTTTGGCCGTTTCAAACCTGGTTCTTACATTCCAGAAGCCAGTTCTTAATTTGGTTTTGACATCCAGCAGACTTGTTTTCCCATCATGGGCTTCCTTTCGGCTTTCACCCATGTTGTTCATGCTGACAGAGGGACTCTGTCCCAAGACCACCGGACGTTTAGAGCACTTATTTCCTCTTGAAGTTTCAGTAACGTTGTAAATATTTTACAGGGCAGAGCTGTCAACACTGCGCCCAACCCCTGAGCCTGGAGGAAAAAATTAAATTTGACCCACATACTTACTTGAAACGACCCGTTAATTACGCCGCCATCTTTACGGACAGTTGACCAAACGGCGGAAGCACGGACTTCGCCAGACCTGATGGCAAAAGCCAGCCACGAGGAGACCGAGCATGCCTGTTTCAGTCCGCCCCAGGCAAAAATGGCAGTCCTTTTTAGGGCTGCCAGATCCACTCCCGAAAAACCGGAAACCGCCTGCCAAGCCTAACCGCGCAGAACATGATGCAGCAGCAAAAAAATCAAACTTAGATTAAATTGATCGCAGCAAAGAAACAAATTAAATTCAGATAGCAAAGAAACCGTCTTCAATAAAGCAGGCCTTCTGGCGGCTGTAAGAGGACAAAGCTTGACATTTTTGTTTTCTTTTTTTCAAGTTCCAAGTGAGACAGCCTTTTGGTATCTGGTTCTTGCCTGGTACTCTGGTTCGTCGCCCTTTCGTCGAGTGACCCCACCTGGTTTGAAGGCTAGTAGGTGCGGCAGACTGAGATAGAGGATTTGGCTTTTCTTTACTTCTAATTTTGCTATTCAGCGGGGAACTACATATTGTCCTAACCAAATTTCTTTACTCCCATATCTCTACTTTTTGTGTTTTACTTTTTTCCTCTTTCCGTTAGAGGAGCTGCGTGGTCTCGAGGCATGGTGTCTGCCTCGAGTGCTAGAAGTTCCGGGTTCAATTCCCAGTAAGGGCTGGAATTTTTTCACGTGGACTTGGGCTTCTAGTAATTCCCCCTCGTCTTTGGGTAGTGAGATCGGACGCCCGTGTGCATTGATGCACGCGTAAAAAAAATCACTTGGCAGTTGGAAATCGAAAAGAGTAGCATAACGGGCAAAATTTCGAGGTAAAAATCTATTTAAAGTATTTCAGGATCCTCGCCGGTGCTGCAGAGCCTGTGCACTCTGCTGAGCTTCCTCGGACTCAGACTTGAGTAAGAAAGAAGGAGCACTTATGGGTGTGCCATGATGTTGAACCGTTGCTCAAACCTCAAACCTCTTCCCGCTAGAATATATTTATGCGTGTTTGTTAGTGAGAGTGCCTATTTATGTGTAGGTGTTTGTGGGATGGGGGACACAGGTCAGGAGAAAGTAATCCCAATTCATGTCTTAGGTAGGTCCGTTTCTGTGGAGTGTTAACAGGTTACTGCGAGGATGATCTAAAGTTTCCTGTTTTGTACGCGACCCAATGGAGTTTTAACTATACACGCGTTTACTTGGAAATACCAACACACATACACCATACATAAGTATGTGCCTGATTGCAGGCGTGTATATTTAATTTGTGTGTAAGGGGAAGGAGAGGGGTTGAGCGGAAGCTGAGGCGTCTTATTTATAAGAAACGGAAAAATTTCCCGTGTATGTTCCGGGCCCTTTAATAAGGGGCAAAATAAAAAACAGACCCACTGCTTACCCAAAAGCATGTCGTAAGAGTCGACTAATTGGCAGCTTCCTTCGAAGTCGGAGTGCATCTGTCTGAGACGCAAGGAACTAGGTAAGGAACCAGCATACAAATGAGTCAAATCTGTAAAACAGATGCACACGCAACACTCAGGTTCTGGAACAGGAGTGCAGTCCTAAAGTGGATGAACAACCACAACTTTCCGCCAGAGGTTACAGGTGGTGAAGGCGAAGAAGAAGAAGAAGAAGAAGAAGAAGAAGAAGAAGAAGAAGAAGAAGAAGAAGAAGAAGAAGAAGAAGAAAAAGAAGAAGAAGAAGAAGAAGAAGAAGAAGAAGAAGCGGAGAAAGAATACAAATATGTAGAGCGATTTGAAGAGGGGATAATATATATAATACAAGAATAGACAACCGGCTAATTAATGTCCAACAACGGCAGGACAATTTTGATAATACATTTATTGAAAGACGTCTCTGATGTGACTTCAAACGATTGTTCAGATGACAAAATGAGAGCCGTCACGAGTGAGATCCGTGTTCTACGGAAGCAGTTAACATGCACACTTTTTGATGTTTGCTGATTATAACTTTGAAACACGACGATGTTATTTCTGTCAAGATATAACAAGTGGGTGAAACTATTACGAACAGCAGCCATTTTGTGGCTATTTTTCGTGGCAATCTTATCTCTGCAGCCAGGATTTGAAAGTAACAAGCATTGTCTGATCAAAGAGTTTGTTATTGATTTGTTTAGACCAGTGTTTCCCAAACTTTTCTGGCCCACCACCCTCTTTTTCGTGAAAAAATCGCTCACATCCCATCCTCTTCCGCCACCCTCACACTTCTCAACCCCTATAAAATTGTGTGTTTAGTTAACTCTTTGAGTACCAGGGGGTTTAGCGTCAGAGGCCCAAGGCGTAGTCGAGAGAGATGTAAAATCGGCCCATCTTGCGTTCATTAAGCTTCTAGGTAGGAATCTACGAACGTATGACGCGTTCCTTGGGACTCAAAGACTTAAAGAATGAAGGATCAAGTGGAGGTAAGTGGACACCGGTGGCAACTTGTGGGTAGCACTGCAGGGCTGCAGCACGCCTTATTTTCACTTACTGGTTTAGCAACGAACCGCCACTCTTAAACATATGAGGCATTTTAAAATGTTGAACGTTGAATTAGGAATCGACATCACAGGCTCAAGACACTCCCATAAGCGCTCCGTCCTTATCTTCAGCAGCAATCGAGGAGTTCCAGTTCCGACGATACCAGTAACTGTCTGAATGTATATCCCTCTCGCCTTTCACTTGAGTGTTGGGCGTCGGTCATATCTCCTAGTAACTCCTCGCAGCGCCATTCTCCTTAGACCGTAACGATCTATTTGTGCCTCCGCACTGTTCACGCTCTCCCTAAGGGCCCTCACGGCACCTAGCTTATCAAATACCAATTCACGACGAAGTGGCGTAGAACTGGCTAGCATATCTGCCTGCTCGTTTCCCAACACACCGGCATCATCCGGAGAAAATATCCAGAGAACGCTAACAACTCGGAACCTCTTAAACGATATTGGCTCCTCTACACGGCGCATGCCTGCCTTCACCTTTCTCCGCGTGTTCTGTGAATCAGTTACAATTACGACATGTATGTACAGCTGATTCTCAAGCCAGCGGAAGGCAGCAGTGACTGCCTCCACCTCAAATTTGGCGTTGTGATATCATATGCCAGGTTTTGCTGCACTAGGCGACTTCTATTTGCTTTGGCTATAAATCCCCAGGCACTTCGTCTGCCCCTCAACACAGAGCCATCTGTATAGATAATCACATAACCTGCTTGGGAATTGTGTATCATTTGTAGAAATTATGATTCTGCAACACCCGCCGGCCAGTCCCGGCACTCACGGCACAATGTGATTAGAACCCTACACAAGTCTAATTCTAGTTTGGTCAGCTTGACCCACTCCTCTCCTCGCCCAAATTTATCAAACCTGCACACATGTCTAATTGTGTCTTCAGCTTGCGCCATCCAAAAGCTTCTTCTTTTCAGTCTGTGACCCTTAGCTCTACCTAGGGCTTTATGCAGGAGGGGCTTCTTGTCTGCTGCTACTCTGAGATCTAACTTTGCTTGCAGAACTTTGAGCCTATCTGCAATAGTAGGCAGTGCAAGTATATATCGCACACATACTACCGGTGTAGACCTTGTACATGCCAGAATTACCCGCATAGCTTTGTTCACAGTATGCGTTCAACTTTAATCAGCTGACTCTTTAATATAGTAAGCATTCCAAGTCCATAATTTATCACCAACAGGATCACATGCTGGAACATTGTGAACAGCACTCTTTTTTCCATGTCTTTTGCTTTTATAATCTTGAGAACATTGAGTCCTTTTTGGCATTTCATCTCAACTGCCTGCACATGATCTCTGAAGGACAGTCTTCTCTCGAAAATGATACCCAGGTACCTGTGTTTGCTTTCTCGTTTGATGTTTTAGTTATTAATTGTGAGGATTGGAACATTAGCTCTTACAATTCTATTTTTCAGAGAGCACCCTAAAACAGTCGCCTTTTCTGAGTTGATGACAGCACCAATTTCTGTACACCAATCTGTCACTTTGTCTACAGTTGCCTGCATCTCTTGGGCTGCCTGTTTCCTATTGCTCTTCTGTCTATATGCAAGAAAATCATCTGCAAACGTCAATATTCTTCAAAAACATGGTGCTGCAAGTACTGCAGTAACTCCTGTATTGAAGAAGTCGATATTACTTAGTTTAGAGGTCCATTTACCCAGGCAAAGGTCAACATACATGAAAACAGGTCAGCTGCAAAATGTTAAAGCTGTAGTGATCACACGGTGAATTTCATCGGAGGAAAAACAGCTTTAAAGCTTACATTTTAAAAAAAAAACACTATTGCATCCTACTTTTTTTAAGATAAGGTAGTTCTGAACACCTGCATAAACACCCACAACATACACGCAGACATACACTTAAAAAATATGGTGTCACTTCTATATATATATATATATATATATATATATATATATATATATATATATTTAACAATGTGTGTTTGCGTGGGGTTTGTTATATTGCGACACATACACATTCAACATACATACTAGGAACAGGTATGTCTGTCTTAAACTATCATAATTTATAAAAATTTGCTTGAAAGTTGTATGAGATTAATATTTAATTAGGTCGAGATGAACATTAATCCAAAGCGCTGTGCATTATGATGCTGACACATGTTATTAAAAACCTGTCATCTCCGACCTAACTCATGAACTATGTTTTATTTATGCGTGCATTAGGATTATGTTCGAAATGTGACAGTAAAACCCAGTAATATAAAACAGATAGCTCATTCAGCCAACTACTTTTCTGGAAATACATATTATACGTAATAATTTCATCAATTTTTAAACGTTTTATCTTTGCCCTCCTTCTGTCAATATGGATTTTCACGAATATGTGTGTGTGTGTGTGTGTGCGTGTGTGTATGTGTGTATGTGTGTGTGTGTGCGTGCGTGTGCGTGTGTGTGCGTGTCTGTGTGTGTGTGTGTCTGTGTCTGTCTGTGTCTGTGTGTGTCTGTGTGTGTCTGTGTGTGCCTGTGTGTGCCTGTGTGTGCCTGTGTGTGCCTGTGTGTGTCTGTGTGTGTCTGTGTGTGTCTGTGTGTCTGTATGTCTGTATGTGTGTATGTGTGTATGTATGTGTGTGTGTGTATGTATGTGTGTGTGTGTGTGTGTGCGTGCGTGCGTGCGTGTGTGTGTGTGTGTGTGTGTGTGTGTGTTTGTTTGTTTGTTTTTAATGTCGGATAACACTTGAACAACTTTACGGCTAAATCATTTAGTACCTAAAGGTTCTGTAGCTGATTCTGTAGCTTTTAAAGCCGTTACAAAAACACAATCTCAGTTGTATTACACTCCTGAGAGCCAAAGGTGAAGTCGGGAGATGTGAACCAGCGTCACTGCACACGGTTATAAACCATAAGTGCTCTACCACTAGTACGGACAGCTGGTAAGAAACTGTCCGCCTGTGTCGCCGTCCACACGAAACTCTGTAGCTTCCGCAACGTTCCTCCATTTATTCCAGAATGTTAACTCTGGTACCCATTTCCTAGAGGCTGGGTGAACCCCGGGAACCGTCCGGTTTCGAACACCGGCCGTGAGCTGCAGCTGGTTTTGAAAGCGAGCATCCTATCGACTGCGCTAACGCGGCTCCCTAGAGCTAAATATGTAAGTATAAAAGAAGTTTTTCCAGGAATTTTAAGAATGCTCTTCTTCCATTGTCGTCACAATTTTACCAGGTTACCATTGTCGTGGTTTTCTGTAACTTGTCTGGTGCATCTCGAGTGGCTTGGGTGATTGATTTGTTCATCTTTTTGCAGAATGCCGCTACGCCTTCTGTCCTTTTCTTCCTTAGTTATGTTCTGGTGTAGATGGTCTCATATACAACTGTGTCTGGTTGCATTCTTACTAGATGATCAAGCCATGTCATTGAATATCTTTCAATGTAATTCAGGTACGATCTTGTCGCATTTTCCTCTCTAACGATGGTACATTATTCGTGACTCTGTCGCTCTCTGCGTTATTTGTTACCTTTCAAAGAAGAGCATTTCTCATGTAGTTATATTCTGTTCCTGTGAACTACGCCTATCCATGTTTAGAGTTATATTCTGTTCCTTTTACCTACTCTTATCCATGTTTATGATAACACGAAATAGTTATAATAGAGATAGTTATCATTTGCTATTGTGATGGAAGGGATATTTGGGTGTCTAATGCAGTGAAACTAGCTGACAGATGACAAGATTTTCCTTCCTGACTACCGTCTATCTAATGAAACAAAATAGCATGCGCTGCTTAAACCAGACAAGTATAAACATCACTGACATAATAGCGCTCATAGTATGTTTCTTAGAACAGAATGTATTGGAAATATTCTGTAACAACTGAGAGGTCTTAGGTTTGTCATACATAAACACTGATACACATAGGCAAAACAGACAATACATCGCAATATACCACACATAAACACTGATACACATAGGCAACACAGATAATACATCGCAATATACCACACATAAACACTGATAGTCAAAAGGCAACACAGACATAACATGGCAACATACCACACATAAACACTGATACACCTAGGCAACACAGACAATACATTGCAATATTTCACACATAAACACTGATAGTCAAAAGGTGTAATAAGTGGTGTGTGTTTCTTCTCGTTGTCTAGGCAATGTTCATGCGTGTGTGGTGGATGATCTTCTCACACGCTCCACGTTACACAACTGGCACAAGCCGACACCGATGTGAGCTTACGAGACATGAATTTATTGGCGTATTTACACTTACAAAACAGAATGTCCGGTCGGTGTCCTAGTGAACAGCTCTCGTACCCAAACTCACGCAGCCTTCAACGAACAGTCTTCTTCAAGCATTCACTGACCAAAGTTGGCTCCCATGGATTCACGTTGAGGTTCTGGTCATCTCACACACTGGCATGGTCGATCTCGGCTTCACACTTCGTCGGCAGGGTCTCCTTTCTTAACAATCACTCTCACGTTGACATTCTCACTTTCAGTCGTACGTCCTCTCACTCCAACAGGTCGACACAAACTAAACTTGACCAGAGTCAAGTCTGACTTATACCACGGGTTCGTTTCACGTGACAGCACGTGGTGGTCCTTTACTTTTCACGTGGCGACCTTGGGTCGCATCATCGTGGTCCCCGTGATAACCAGTGGTTAGTCACCTATCTCCAGATTCTCGTTTAATCCAAGTATCTGGACTATCTCGGTGTTTAAGGTCAGCTTTGGGCCTTCCCCCCAACCATCCTAAACTGGGTGAAAATATCCCCCATTACAAAAGGCAACACAGACAATAGATTGCAACATACCACACATAAACACTGATAGACAAAAGGCAATACAGACAGTACCTCGCAATATACCACACATAACTCAGTGTGACATACAGAAACACATACAATACACAGCACAATGTGATATACAGAAATATTGATGCCCAGAGACACACAAAGACAAGGCAGACGATACATTGCTCAATGTGTCGTGCACGGGAGCGAGAACATGGTAGCTTAGATACCTTGAAAAATCTTTACCTAGAACAATTGTTAACTGGGGGAGGGGGTGTTGGAGGGTTTAACGAGTAACCCCCAACTCCCAAGTTTTCTTTGTTTTGACGCCCCTGAACCTGATACCCGGATTTTTTTTTTAAACACAAAACTGTGGGTTTGTCCAGAAAACAGTGTTATTTAATTTTACTGCTCTGCGTCCCCGTGTGGGCTCCGGGGCCCCTTTGTGTGTGTGTGTGGGGGGGGGGGAGAGAGGACCCAGTGCTTGTCTAAGCTTTTCCTCCTAATTCGAGTTTCAATATCTTTTCCTCTCGCTCTGAAAACGGCGGGCTTCTGTCATGGGCGCATCGTTCAGTTTACGTGTGCAGTTTTCATAGAGATCCCTCGGGATCGTGGCTGGAGCTACAAATTGCATGGAAAATCATGCACAGAATGTATTGAAAAATAGAAGATGAAATAGTTTGGTCTCGTTAGATGCAGCCACACTACTACCAACACAGGCGCTACAAGTGACAAGATATGATGTGAAAGCAAAAGGTGTCCCTGGGAAAAGATGAACTGATGAGATTTAAGATGGTCTCGTTATACAGAATGATGCTAGCCACTGAACCCATTAAGCAATGCATCATAAGCTATTCCTCTGCACGGTGTAACGGCAAAAGTGGGAATTGATTAGGATGACATTCTTATTTGAGGTTTGAGGTTTTGAACAACGGATCAACATCATGGCACACGGGTAGTAACCCTTAGCGCTTTGTTCTTTTTCTAACACAAGTCTGAATCCGAAAAAGCTTAGCACAGTGCACATGCTCTGTAGCACAGGCTGGGGTCCAGAAATACTTTGGTAGATTTTTAACTCCAAATTTTGTCCGGGCAGGCCGTTAGGCTACTCTTTTCGATTTCCAACTGCAGGGGTTATCATTATCCGGTTTAGTCCTTATTAGGACGAATTGTTTTGTGTTATTTGAAGCCCCACCCTGGCTTTTGCCAGGGGCCGCAATATAGGCAGGCCATAAATATGGTCAATTGTCTGAACGCGGTTTCTGGGACCTCTACACTGCGATCATCATCCACATGGTGGCACTTTGTGTCATCGGGTTTTTATCGCTTGTGTGATGTTCTAGTAGGGAAGAAAGTCAGTCAGTCAGTCAACTGCAGGGGATTTTTTACGTGCGCAACAATGCACTATCTAGAGACCAGGGGGGAATTGCTAGAAGTCCAAGTCCACGTGAAAAAAAATCCTAGCCCTTACCGGAGATTGAACCCGGAACCTCCAGCACTCGGGGCGGACACCATGCCTCGAGACCGCCTAGCCCCCTTAACATTCTTATAAAAACCAATGAGGGTCGAATGCTGTAAATCTCTAAAATGCTTTGTCTCCCGTCCTGATTGTAGTCTCTAATACTGCTGTTGGCCCATCTCTTTGTGTTATCCTTCCGCTTGTATTGTCGTTTACCTCTAGGTTGCTTGCCTTCGTTGTTTTTGCTGCAATATATTTGTTTTAACTTACTTACGCCAGCAGAAACGACTGAATAGCGTGCACATTAGATGCATAAAAAGGGTGCTTGGCATTAAGTGGCAAGACACGATCACGAACTATGAGATTAGGGATAGAGAAGAACACGTCTGCTTTCTTAAAGATCAGTCTCTGAAGGCTCATGTGGGTGGGTCACACTTGGAGAACAGAAGGACTGGCGTTTACTACGTTATAAAGTTGTGTGCATGTGGACAGACATAAAGGTGCCAACAGAGTTCGTATGCAAGTGTTGTTTAATGTCGAAGTCTGTGGTTTAGGCGTTCGAATGCGCTTTGTAAATCTGAGGTACTCAGTTCCAGTCCAACTGCGGGTGATTTAGTGCCAGACTGCTCTGCCTTACCTAAAAGTGCCTAGAGAAAGCAAAACAGCCAACAAAGACTGAAGCTGGTGCTGCAACACCTCGTAAAAAATACGCCATTATTTATTTTAAAAATGTTGTCGAAATATTTCATTAACAATTTTTTTTTTTAAACTTTTATTTCATTTTTAAAAACGACACTGGGGGAATTCAGGCCAGCAATGGTAGTTATGGGTACTTAAGTGGGAGGATAACATCAAGAGATGGACGGATGGTAAATCTGAAGGAGTGTGCAACTAATATAAAAGACAGGGTGTTTCTGATATTCATTGCAACCTACCTGCATTACTGTTGAAACAGGATTGCTAAGAGAAAATATAATCTTCTTCTTCTTCAGCCTTCGAGCCCTTGGGGTTCATTGTTGCAGATATCACCCGCCTCCACTCATCTCTCTGGTTGGCCTTCTCTTTCCAGTTGGTGACACTAAGTGTTTGCAGGTCTGTCTGGGCGTTATCTCTCCATTGTCTTCTTGGTCTGTCTCGTGGTCTACGACCATTTATCTCCCTTGCGTGTACAATTTTTACTTCTCTGCCATCTGACATTCTCTCAATATGCCCCAACCATTTCAGTCTACTAGCTCTCACGATGCCAGTTATCAATGGTGATTTAAACAGATCATGAATTTCGTTGTTGCTTCTCACTTTCCTTTCCCAACTGTTTGGCACTGTTTGGGTCCAAAGACTCTAAAACCTGTAATAAGGCTTCATAGCTTAAAAGATGTGTGCTCCAAGTTAAGAAAAAATTTAATTTTTTTTTTCAAAGAAGACGGAACGGTACGAAGCACGCACCTTTTTATGCATCATATTATTGCGCTTATGCAAAAGGGACTTTACGGTAAGTTAAATTAGTTCCATGTCCTTTGCAGAACCAACCATATAATATTTTGTGTTTTGTGGTTCTTCTAGGCAAATTTACTTTCTGTAGTTTGCCGCTGCCACTGAGAGGTCGACTCTTGATACCACTGTCAAAACCTACGCAAGATGGTCTGTTGCCAAAATGATGATTGTGGTGAATAAGTGAAAGACACCTTTCCACACCTTTAGGCGTATTGCGCATATAGGACTAGACCCATATTTTACAGACTAGTCGGAACTTGGTGGGTGATGTGGTCGGTATAAACTGGTCACCTTTACTTCCCAGTACTTGATCGAAAGACGGCTCGGTCAGGACCCGAACCTTCGACCTTCCGATCCGCAGGCGAGCGTCTAGCCGCTACACCACGGCGACTTCCTTTGTGGTGAGTACCAGCACATATTTTTTTTTATTCTAGAAGAAAAAAAAAAGAAGCCCTGTACAGAATGAAATGCGGTTAATGCAAATACGCGAATTCCTCTAATGTAGATACGCGAAGTAAATGGTGCAACCAGTTGTTTGTATCTTTGTATTTAAATTTACAAAAAGGAAACATAGCTTGCAATTACAGTCATCATCATTATGTTGGCTGCTTTTCTCAGGCACCTCATCTCGCAGGTGGTAATTTTGCGTATATGGGCTTTAGATAGTGTCCATGTTTGGCACTGGTAGCTTAATGTTGGAATAAATATGCTATTAATAATCTGTCTCTTTGCAGTCATAGTTATGCTTGGATGTTCTTTTAATGGTGACAGTTGGTATATAAGTGCACTTGCTTTCTGACATCTGGTTTCTATTTCTCTGTCAATTCTACCATCTTCTGTGATCATACTTCCTAGATATTTAAACTCCCTAACTTGATTCAGGGCAGAACCATTCAGCTGTATGTGTATTGGGGCAGAATGTCTACTAACTTGCATTGTTTCGGTTTTGTTTACATTGATCTTCATGTTGTATTTACTACATGCTGAGTTTAACCTGTTAATGTGGTCTTGCAGTCTATTTTCTTCAGGGTAGAACAAGCACTGGTCGTCAGCAAACAGTAGTTCGTTTAATGTGGGTGAATCGATTACTTCTCCTGATGTATGTACTTCCTCGTGATTATAAAGGTCTATGTTGTCTGTATCATAACTTGCTTCTTTAGATATTCTGTCTATATAGATGTTAAATAAAAATGGGGAGAGCACACATCCCTGTCTCACACCTGTGTTGACTGTGAACATATCTGATATGCCTTCTTGTGTTTTTACTGCACTTTGGCTTGTGTGGCACATGGCTATGATGTTCTCTAGTAACTGTCCTTGTACCCCGTAGTTCTCAAGAACAGACCACAGTTTGTTTCTTTCCACTCTAACAAAAGCTTTTTCCTGATCTATAAACACAATATTCTGTTTGGTATTATTCCCAATGGCTTTCTCACACACTTGCCTCAGTGAATAATGCATCTGTGCATCCTCTGCCTTTTCTGAAACCGAATTGTGATACACTCAGCTGTTGTTCTGCTATGGGTCTAAGTCTCTGTTCTAGTAATTTGGCGTACATTTTTCCTACGTGACTCAACAGTGATATACATCTGTATGATTCACATTCTCTCCTATTACCTTTCTTTTTTCCATATCTGTACTATTATTGCCTGTTGCCACTCAGCTGGCACCTTTCTTTCTTCCCAAGCTATATTAAACATTCTAGTAAGCCATTTAACACCCACTTCTCCGCAGGCTTGGATCCCTTCTGTATTAATTCCATCCAGACCTGGTGCCTTGTTTCTAGGGCTGTTCTGTATAACTGCTCTTACTTCTGCTGCTATGAAATTTGGTTTCTTTTGTTCGCAGCTTTGAGGTACAAAGTTAACATTACCTACGTTGCCTGTGGGGTTGAGAAGTTCTTGAAAATACTCTGCCCATCTTGCCAACCTCTGTTGTGGACTAAATAGAGGTATTCCTTTCTTGTTGTTGATGATAGTTGTTGGGTTGTAGCTTTTGTCTCTTTCTCTCATGATTTTTACATGTTTATAGAATTCTCTAGGGGAGTTCTTGCTGAGGGTAACCATCTGTTGACCATAATTTCTCCAAGACTCGTCTTTAGATGTTTTAATTTTGCTTTTTGCTTCTCTTCTTACTAATCTGTAATGTACAATGATGTGATTTTGATTTTATACATTTTTTTTATATGCCTCCTTCTTTCTGGATACGCGGTCTTTAACTTCGTTGTTCCACCGAATAGTTCTTAAACGTTTTATACCACCTACCCTTCTGACTCCGCATTTGGTTTGGAGTGTGTTGAGCATAGCCGTCCTATTACTGCAATTACAGTAATATTATATTTTCCCCATCTTACAACATGCAACAATGGGTTTATTCCGTGAATATTTTTAACCCATTTTTACATTTACCTAGCGCGAAAGAAAATGGCGAACGGAGACGAATTGAGTTTGGTCCAGGAAAATATTGATGAGTTTGTCAATGATGAAAACAAAATTGTAAGTATATTGTAAGGTGGGCGTCTGCTGGTAAAACTAGATTGTGTTTGGGAAGTCACTTTTATGTTTCATTTGATGAATCGGGTGTGTTTTTACTGTTTTATCCGACTATGTAGAGGCGGGTTGGTTGGCAAATAAGATGTTTACCCGAGTCCTCTGTCAGACTGACGGCAGTGACTGTTGTGACGGATTCCCTATTTATCTTGTTTGGGTTCCGGGATCCCGTTTTAGGAGCACAAAATATACCGCCTACTCCCTACCCTTTTCTCCAACAAGCATGAAATACAAGGTGACTAATTTTGATTTTTCTTCCGAAGTCGGAGTGCATCTGATCTGCCTGAGAGCAGTGCAAAAAAAAAAAAAAAGGTAAAACTGAAATGCAGAAATTAAATTATATATATATATATATATATATATATATATATATATATATATATATATATATATATATATATATATATATATATATATATATATGTATATATATAATTCGCTTGCATGGACAGTTTGCACATTTGCTTGAGCGCCAAGAAACAGATTATAAACAGCAAATTCATACCAGCACTGTGTACCAGTCCCAGACTTTGACATTATCAAACGCTAACTTATGTAAAATTAATACCTGTGAAACGAAGCGAAGATGCCTGAGAAAAGCCACCAACTTAACCATTCAAGACAAAGCTAGAAATTATGTTATCGGACAGACTAGGAACACCATTAAAGAGAAAAAACGGCTATTCTACAAATAATGGTCCCAAATTATCGAGGCGGAAAATATTCCCTAACAGGGCCTTAGTCACATGTCAGTTGCGGACTTCCGGCGACTACCGCCACGGCAGAGAGTATCTATCACGCAAATAAAATGAAGGGAGCTGCAAGAGATGCGGTAGCTGCTGCTTGTGAGTCCCAGCCATCTAGTTTAGCCCTGCTCCACACCACGCGTAGTGGCGTGGGAGATACTCTCGTCGGTGGCTTTAGTTGCCGGAGTCCACAATTTAAGTTGCCGGAAGTCTGCAATTGACATGTGACTGAGGCCCTGTTAGGGTATATTTTCAGCCTCGATAACTTGGGAATAATATTTGGAGGATAGGCGAAAAAACCAACACGATATAGAAAAATATTACTTACATGCAAACAATTGGTTAAAAAAAAATTGAGATGGAACTTGGAGGCACTAGATAATAGTTCTACCTTTCATCTTGCGCTAATATCCCACCTTTGTGTGCCAGTCTACCAATGGAGCCTCTCTGACTACTATGAGAGTAAAACTGAAGCCGAGAGAAGACAAGAGGAAACCACCATGCAATTTTCCATTGGGCTATCCTCCGAATAATGGTTCCAAATTATCGATTGAGGCTAAGAAAATACTTTTGGCGGTATTGTCTGCAATTTACACATGACTGAGGCCGTGTTAGGGTATTTTCTTAGCCTCGATAATTTGGGACCGTTATTCAGAGGAAAGACTTCCATTGTAAGCCTTTTACTTCTGAACAGTTTAAATTTACTATTGAAAACCCTAGATGTGGAAAATTAAGTTTGTTAACAGCAATCAATATTTGCTGATAGTGATGAATGTTTCGACTTTATGGTGAAGTTTTTCTTCTTCCTTGTGCAATTGGCAAGAAAAGATATAAAACCGAACGAAAAGTATATTAGCAAGCTTCACAATATAACCAATACAAACCGTGAACATTGTGGCTATGGAGCCTTCATCAGCACATACAGATCAAACAGTACTACACAGAAACACAGTTGGCACTTTGTGTTTGGGTTTACTCATACAGAATTTGATTTGCACTGGCATAGGAACAGAGCAAGTATGAGGAAACGCAATTGCAGTTGAAACCTGGACTAAGACATCCATTAGGCTCAAACCAAGAAATACATAATGAGGGAATATTCATGTTGACCTGGCTTTTTTTTTTTTTTAGAAACTATATTGACATGTGACTGAGGCCCTGTTAGGGTATATTTTTCGGCCTCGATAATTTGGGACCGTTATTCAGAGGATAGCCGCTATTTTGTCTTGTCCATTGAGTCTTCCGTCTTCCGGTCACAGTTTGTGCTGTATTTAATACTCCATTGATAAAAACTTTTGTCAGAATGCTTGGTTGTATTTGTGCACATCTTTTCCATTCACTCCATTTAACTTTCTATTTGCATTTTATGTTGTATTCATCAGTTCTTATCAGAGCTGTTGGCACATTGGGTGGTGGGTTATATATGGGTTGCAATATCTGTGTCGTTCAGCCTGTCATGTCCAATTTCAGCCTACCCTTATTTAGTTGCCTTGTACAACTTGCATGTTAAATACGGTCCCTCTAATCCCCCCCCCCCTTCCCACCCAAAAAAAAAAAACTGCATTAAAAAAAATTAGGCAGTTTTGATTAGCTCTGCTTGTTTTATTTTCAGATAACATGCAAGTGGCTAAGTTTAACTCTCAACCTACAAATAAATACAGCAAAAAGGTCAGTGGCGAGACAACCATACACTATCTTGTCCCTTACACTATCTTGTCTGTGTGACAGTCTCTCTGTCATTCATCTTTCTCATCTGTGTCTGTTTGTCTATCTGTGCATGTATATTCCTCCCCTCTTTTCACTATCTCTTTGCTTTTTTTCCCTCATCCTCTCTTCTCTCACTCTTCTACTTTTCCCTCCATGTATCTCATCTTATGTCTCTCCTCATTTCTCTGCCTCTCTTCTCTCTTCCTTCTACTCTCTTTCACTTTTCACTATCTCCTACCTCCTCTCTTTTCTCTCTCTCTCTTTTTCACATCCCTTATGTCTCTTTCCTATTTTCTTCCTCTCCCTTCTGCCCTCCTATATTTTCTACCTCTCCTTCCTCATTTCTCTTTAATATATCCCCCTCTTCTTTCCCTCCCTTTTCTCTGGCCTGTATTCTTCTCCCTTCCTTAATTTCCTTGTATCTCTCCCTCATCATCTCTTCTCTCTCTCTCTCTCTCTCTCTCTCTCTCTCTCTCTCTCTCTCTCTCTCTCTCTCTCTCTCTCTCTCTCTCTCTCTCTCTTTCTGCTCACTTTCTTTCCTCCTCTCTTTCCCCTCTCCTCTCTCTTCCTCTCCTTTTCTATATATATTCTTAATGTATGTTTTCTCCATATCTTTTCTCCTTCGCTCTCTCTATCTTCCCCCTTTCTATTCTTATTACTTTCTCTAATCTCCTCTTCTCCTTCTTCCTCTCCAACCTTCTTTCTATGTCTTCTTTCTTTCTCTCATTCCCTCCACTTACATCTTTCTTCCTGTCTTCTATATCTTTCACTGCTCTCTCTCCTCTGATTGCTACCTGCTTCTCATTCTTCTCCCTCCATGCTTGACTTTTTACTCTCCCTCCTTCCCTTTATCTCACGTCTATTTTTTTCACCCTCTCTCCATCCTTGTCTTCAATTTTTCTCCCTCTCCATCTTGATATACTCTTACTCTGTGTTTCTCTCTCGCTGTCTTTTTTTCCTCATTCGTCCTCCTTCGTTTCTCTATCTATTTTCTCCCCCATTACTCGTCTTTTATGGTGTGTTTTTTAGTAGGGCAGTGGGTCTGTTCCGTCTTTCCCTGTCTGGTCCGGGAATGCACAAGGAGAGCTAACATTATATAAAGATATAGAGGGTCACACAAGCAGGACATAAACTCTGGAGTTTGAGTGACTCCAGTGTGTGTACAACTCTCAAGTTTAAGGACTCCAGTGTATGTACAACTCTGGAGTTTGAGAAAGGACTCCAGTGTATATATAGCTCTGGAGTTTGAGTAAGGACTCTAGTGTATGTACAACTCTAGAGTTTGAGTAAGGACTCCAGTGTATGTATAGCTCTGGAGTTTGAGTAAGGACTCCAGTGTATGTATAGCTCTGGAGTTTGAGTAAGGACTCTAGTGTATGTACAACTCTGGAGTTTGAGTAAGGACTCTAGTGTATGTATAGCTCTGGAGTTTGAGTAAGGACTCTAGTGTATGTATAGCTCTGGAGTTTGAGTTGTATAGCTCTGGAGTTTGAGTAAGGACTCCAGTGTATGTATAGCTCTGGAGTTTGAGTAAGGACTCTAGTGTATGTATAGCTCTGGAGTTTGGGTAAGGACTCCAGTAAATGTATAGCTCTGGAGTTTGAGTAAGGGCTCCAGTAAATGTATAGCTCTGGAGTTTGGGTAAGGACTCCAGTAAATGTATAGCTCTGGAGTTTGGGTAAGGACTCCAGTAAATGTATAGCTCTGGAGTTTGAGTAAGGATTCTAGTGTATGTAATACCCAAATACTGTTTTCTCTTCTCTTCTGCTTTCTATCCAAGATGCCTGAGAAAAACAGCCAACCTAACCATCCGAGATCGAGCTAATAATGAAACTATTAGGCAAATTGTGAGAATGACACCTTGTACTAGATTCATCGAGAAACAGTAGATCAAGTGGTTTGGCCATCTCGTTAGAATGCCGCAAGATCAAATACCGTAACAAGCACTACATCTCAGAAGATCAGCTACAAGAGCAAAAGGACAGCTGTGGAAAATATGGATCAACAACATTAAAGACACTTGTGGCCCTAATGGCATGACAATAGCCAGTGGCAGCCATCATGCACTGGATCGCAAATTATTCCTCCCCGTTACGCTTAACGGCAGAAGTGGTTTATGATGATGATGATAAATAAGTCATAGGCTCTCAACCAGCCCATGCCAGGTCATTCTATCCTTGACAGTTGCATGCAGCTCTTCCAATATCCTCATCTTTTTAACTTCACACTCTACCCTTCTCCATGTGTTTTTCTGGTCTTCCTTTTTTTCTATACCTCTGTGGGTTCCAGTGCAAAGACATACTTATATTGTTTCCAGGTTTTCTCAGCATGTCTTATCCAACTCCAGCATCTTTTCTTCACCTCTTGGTCCACTGGATCTTTTTTAGTTCTCTCCCAGAGCTCTAAATTAGTGATTATATCATACCATTTGATTCCCTCTATTCTGCGCAGGCACCACTTAATTAATGTTTGTAGTTTATTTGTAATTGCCTTAGTTCTACATGCTCCGTACAGCAGTAGCAATTTGAAATAGGAACATGTAAATTGACCAAGTAACAAGTTTCTCATATCATGAGCTTATAATGACATAATGGCAAAAGTGTGGCTCTGTGACTTTGATGCTACAATGTGTTTATAACTATTTCATGCAGATGGTTTATTTAAAAGTAACCGTCTTCAGCAGTGTGAGAATAGCAGTATGGAAGAAATAGGAACCTCACTATGTATATCCTCCAAAAGACACATAATTAATTTTTTATTGGCAGCAGCAAAATCAGGTGTCACGTAAATATTTTTTTTTTTGTCAGCAGCAAAATAAAAAAAAATGAAAATCAGTGACCTGGAATTGCCACAAATGTTATTAACATGACAAAATATCATGCTGAAAGGTTTGTTAGCAATGCATAAGTTCTCCAAGACTTTTTGCCTTTGTCAGAGAAGACTCCCCTTGTGGATTCTGGGACCCAATTTTGGGAAGAGTTGAGTTTCAAGAACCGACATCAAAGCACTCAGGACATTCTCATATGCACTGCATTCCCATCTTCAGCAGCCGCGGAAGAGTTCCAACTCCCATGATACCAATAGCAATCTCATTTTATGTCCGTCTTGCCTTTTCTCTGAGGGTGAAGGATCAGCCAGATCCCCAGGGTCGTTTGGGGTGGGGTTGACTCTTTGCCCCATAATAAAAGGTATGAAATGTTACTTTAATTAGATGTTTTCTAAAATCAGCTTTGTTGAGCCAAAAAAAGGGAGATATTGCAGCCTAGATGTAGAACACAATACAGCTTGCCAACCACCCTTTTAAATGCAAATGCACATAAAGAATAAGAAGTCATAGAAGACTAGGCATCCAGTGCACCACCCCAGGATCAAGAGGATCATACGATCCTAGTTTTTATGTTGTAACAATCCAGTCAGCCTGTGAGATAAACCAAGTCTGCTTTAGCCAACAGCTGACACTACACAGCCTCTCTCCATGGCGGAGCTATTTGCCTCACTCTCGGAAGGTAGTAGGTCTGTTTTGTGGCTGCATTGTTTAATGCACGAGTGCAGTTTTTACGGAGGCCCATGGGAATCGCTGTCGGAGCTATAGTGATTGTGCTTGAAGAGACGCTATCTGCAGGCAACTAGCTGTTCTGCAGAGAAAGACTGAACCATAAGGAATCAAACCCAGTGCAATGAAGTTGTTCCTCTCGACTAAGCCTTAAGTTAACCTTTAACACAACCTGCTATCTATTCCAGTCTCTCACCCTTATTTAAGTTGATGACTAAGAAAACATATCCTAGGACAGCAGTTCTCAACCTGTGGTTGGAGACCCTTTTGTGGTTTGAACGACCCTTTCACAGGGGTTGTCTAAGACCATCGGAAAACACATATTCACTGAAGTTATGCCAGGGCAGACTAAGCCCTTACTCCTGGTTTCGAAGGGAAGATCCAACAGATTGCTACTTTTCTGATCCAGCAGCTTTTTCAAAGCATATTGGTGTTATTTTTCTTGGCATAAACAAGGCAGGTCGAGAGAGGGATCGATCATGTTGTGTGGGCAACACTCTCAACAGTACTGCCCAGGCTTTGTGCTACAGAGAAGAGAAACTTCATCCCTTATTTGGGTGTGATTCTTATGCCTCTGTAACACAATATACTGCTATTATCTGAAAAGACTGGAAGGTGCCAATAAACAAAGAAGACTTAGCAAATATTGATTCATATGACTACATTTACTGTTTGTTTTAAATTATAGGGCTTTATATACCTTTGTGGAGCGTCAGAGAAAGGGGAAAGACGGCAATGAAATAAATGTGACCTACTTTGTAGCAGGCCTAGGCAAGTCAAAGTCTGGTGAGCTGGTAAGTTTTAGATTATGATTTCTAGTTTTGTGGTTTTTACTCTTATTTCAGCAAAGCCCTAATTAATCATGTATTTTAACATGCTTGTTACGGTGGGCAGTAAAAAAGTAAAGGTAAAGGACCCTTTTCCATGCCTATCAGACAATTTGGGCGTATAGGGCTAGACCTATATTTTATAGATCAAACTGCACTTGGTGGGTGATGTGATCAGCATCACACCGGCCGCCTTTACTTCCCAGGACTGCACCTGGTACCCACTCAAGGCTGGGTCGAACTGGGAGCCGAGGTCATTTTTGAAAAAAGTCAGGCCGCCGTCAGGAACTAAACCCATGACCTTCCGATTCATAGGTGAGCGTCTAGCTGCTAGACCACTGCGGCTCCCACAGTTGACAATGGATCTGTTCTTTTTCTTCCAGAGAATTGGGCCCCAAAACCCACACGGAGAATTATAATATCATAAATTATGAAAATGAAAGAAGACTGGTATTTATTAAATATTCAGATCTTGAAGAAAGCCATTATTCTGCTTAATCAGCACTTGTTGTAAGAACCTTTCTGTCACATTGAAGTTCAAGAGTGCCACTTTCTCTGTTGACTGAGAATTGGTCCATTATTCACATCCATAATTTACCAAAGGAAATGGTACATGAGAACATGCTCTAAGAATGTTTACTTTAGTTAGTTTACTGATGTTGTGGGAAGCAGTTTATCTGATATTTATGTAAATATAAATTCCTTCCATTCTTCGTCTTCTTCTTCATGAATTATCACCAGCATCTTTTTGATCTGCTTCATGATCTGCTCCCATTTAACTTTTGTTTATACAGTTTTTATCTCTCTGTTATCTGCCATTCTGTCTATATGCCCCAATTATTGAAGTCTTTTAGCCCGCATGATACAAGTAATTAGAGGTGATTGAAACATATTGTGGATTTCATTGTTGATTCTCACTCCAGTGTCCGCTGTTTGTGTCTTTGAGTTCTTCTGTTAATTGTATTAACAGGAACTCAAGTGTGTTGTGGTCCCAGAAACAGAGCTTGATGTCGTTAAGAAGGCTTTGCTGGCTGTCACCAGCTGCCACATATACAGTGTTCAAAAGGCAAAGCTCAAGGTTTGTATTGTCTTTATAAAGGGCATATAGGGCTAGATCTATATTTTACCATCAGCACAAGATGGGTGATGTGGTCAGCATCACGCCGGCCACCTTTACATCCCGGGACTGCACCCGTACCAACTCAAGGCTGGGTTGACCTGGGAGCCAAGGTCATTTTCCAAAAAAAAAAGTCCCGCTTCGCCAGGGAGCAAACCCCCGACCTTCTGATCTGCGGCGAATGTCTAACCGCTCCGCCACGGCGACTCCCTGTATTGTCTTTATAGTTATTTATTTATCTCATAGGTTGCTACCAGCAAGGCCTCCTAAGCCAGCAAGCCAAAGGGTAGAGAAGAGACACACCCTGGTCCTCCAGCTTTGGGGTTGAAGCATCCATCCTCTTTGAAACCTCATTTTGTCACAAAACATATCTAAACCTTGAATTCAGGCGGAATTCTTCTTTGCGTTAACCATCTGTAAACTCCGGCAGAAAATTCTGGTTGTTTGTCCACCTCTGAACTTTTGTCTTGTTTTAGAATCTGAGTGTTGCATGCATGTCAGCTTTACAGATCTGATTTAATTGTATGCAGACTGTTGATAGCATTCTTACTTTAAAAGTAACACTGAGGTTCTTTGTTATTCTAATAAAAATGGCAGTCATCCTTATTATATTTCAGTTTGGTTGTTATTCTAAATAATATTAAATAAATAAATTTGCAAGCAAAATTAAAATTCTGTTTTCAGTCTGATAATTTTTTTTAAAAACCGTTTGAGTCCCAAGGAACGCATCATACGTTCATAGGTTCCTACCTAGAAGCCCAATGAACGCGTGATGCGCCGATTTTATTACTTTCTTTACTACCCTGTGGGCCTGTGATGCTAAACCCCCTGGGACTCAAAGAGTTAATATGAAGATGCAATGTCTTTGCAATTTTTCTAAGGTAGTAGATGAATGACTGCACCTCCACACGTTAGTAGATGGTAAACACACAGCTGTGTGACCAATGCACCAAAGCATCTTTGGGGACTGAGTACCTACTGGGATAAATGGACACCTCTGGGTGTCCCTCTGCTGATAGCAGGAGCATCACAGAGCAGGGCACTAACATGCCTGCCAATCTAAAAGATTGCCAAAGGCTGAGGACATAGTCTGACGCCATGTGGATGTGGAAAGCAAGTGGAAACTACCACATTATATCCCAAGAAACTTATCATAGAAGCCAAAGTGAAGATCAGAACATTTTCTTGGGTTTAGAGAAAACAAAAATAATGTCCACAGACAAAACTGGCTGTCACCCAAAAATAACATTAGATAAAGAAATTGAAAATGTCACAAACTTTGAATATCTATGCTCCATAATTAAACAGCAATGGAGGCTTTTCACCAGAAGTCAGAAGGTGGATGGCCATAGTAATACAAAGGTTAAACAGCATTATTTGTCTGTGGTCTATGTTTATGGTCTTTATTTCTGTTTATTTTCCAGGATTATACCCCTTTATACCAGACAGACTATGATGTCATCAAACAGAATTTGGATCAAAGTTCAAGGTAATCATTTTGCTGCTCCAGTGCTACCTCTGAGGTATGGGTTAGCAGAAGAAGGCTTACAATTCCTTGGATATCCACAGTTATTAGTAGTGAAATGCCTCGAGTTGAGTTGATTCAAGATCTGACATCACAGCACTCGGGGCATTCCCATAAGCCCTCCATCCCCATCTTCAGCAGTCAGTGCAGAGTTCCGATCCCAGTGGTGCCAGTAGCAGTCTGATTACATGCCCGTCCTGCCTTTCTTGTGAGCATCGAGTATCGGCCAGATCTCCTCGTCACTCCCTCACTGCATCACTCTCACCAAACTGAGATGTTTAAATGTTATGTTCCAAATGATACACATGCTCCCATAAGGCCTTGACCACGTCTGCCTTATCATGCACCAGTATTCTGCCAGGTTGTGAAAAGTTAAATGCATTTTACGAGGCTAAGACATGTTACAAAAATCAGGCATTTGCAGTCGCAGTGATTTTTTTTTTCTTGTTGTTAGCCCCAGTGTGAGAAGTGAAAACTGGAACTTGTGGTAACCAGAATAATTATGGAAAGAGAGGCAAAGAAAGACAGACAAGATTGTTAGCAAGCAGCCTTTTGTTATGGCGTGGTAGTGTGTCACAACACAAAATGATGCTTTTTGTTGGTGATTACCAGATGTGGACAGGTTTGAGGACAAATCATAGTTGCAAAGCACCTGATGATGATAAACATATTCGTCCAATGGCATGTAGGCGTTGTTGGTAATGAGAGAGCTGATAGACTGACAGGTGCTGCATAAATTGAAGATGGCTGGCCCTTGGATCCCTGAGGATTTTGGAGGCAATGTGTCCACATCACTGCTAAGAATACTAGAATTGGTAGTAAAGATCAGCACAGCCAAGCATGAGAAGCACACTGGACTTTTTGTTAACCAACATAGGACTGGCACTGTTATCGTGCGACGCTGATGAATATGTTGAGAGGGGAATCTGAGCGCCTATGGATGTGTCCAGATTGCTGTGAAGATAATCTAACTCATAACTCATGGTTAATGGCAGCGGTTGCTAATGATGTCCCTAAAGATTTCATTATTTTAAAAAATGTGTTTATAATGTGGTTGTTGAAACATGCACTTTGATTTGGCCTCACAGGCTCAGCAGTATCAGATGTGATTGGGTTGAACAGAGGGTTGTCAGGCAGCCTGCTGCAGCTGTTGAAAAACCCAGCAGTGTTCCAAAGGTATCTTTGTCATGCCTTTTATCTTTAATGTAATGAGAGTCTAAGAGAGTTAAAATGTTTGCGTGAACCAACTGAGAACTGTAAATCTGCAACCATGGTCAGACTGCAAGAATAATATGTTAAACGGGGCGTGGCCAAACAAGAACACTACACCGGTA
>CAJHNH020001925.1:20000-55681 GCA_905116865.2 Candidula unifasciata | reverse complement strand
ATGATAGTTCTACATAGGGTTTCCCTTGGTCTTCCACGAGATCTTTTCCCCTGTGGTGTCCAAATGAGGGCTTGGTAAGGAAGTCTTGATTTATCCATTCTAAGGGCGTGGCCGACATAGTTCCAGCGACGTTTTCGTATAAAATTAGACAAATACTCTTGCCTGGATTCTTGCCTTATTTGTGTAATTGTTCGGGAAATCTGACCATTTGAAATTTAGTATTCTTATTATAGATATTAGATTGCTATAAACATAGCTTGCTTTATAGATATGTGAATTACCATAAACATAGCATGCTTTATAGATATGTAGATTGCTATAAACATAGCATGCTTTATAGAATTGTAGTTTGCTGTAAACATAGCATGATTTATAGAAGTGTAGATTGCTATAAATGTAGTATGCTTTATAGATAGTAGATCGCTATAAACATAGTATGCTTGATAGATGTGAGATTTCTGTAAACAAAGCATGCTTTATAGATATATAGATTGCTATAAACATAGTATGCTTTACAGATATGTAGATCACTATAAACATAGTATGCTTTATAGATGAAAATGCAATTGTTATGTGGAAGATGAGCATTTAGAAGTGCCAGGTGTAAGACTAGCTTGCATGCTGAGCTTGTGACCCTTCAAAAATAGTTTGGTCGTTTGTTCTCTCGATATCATTCTCCCATTGTTTCATTGTCTACCTCTTGCTGAGTTGCCATCAGCTGTTCTTTAATGCGTGTATCCTTTATCTTCAGACAGAGAAAAATGAATCACCTGCAGCTGGGGTTAGCACATCATCTTCGTTGTCATCAAAAACAAATAACGCAAAGAAAGCTGAGCCAAAATCACGTATTGCAAGCATGTTTGCTGCTGTTACAGCCACTGTCGGACAGAAGAAGGGGGAAGATGAGGTGGCAAAATCAGCTGCTTCAAAACCAAGTGACAAGAAAACTGTCAATGGCAGTAATAAGGTTTGTGGAAGTGTTTATGTCTGTATAGAGCACTGACAAGGCTGGTAATTTATTGCCAGTAATAAGATTTGTGTCGGTGCAGAGAACTAGTGAAGTTGTTATTGTTAGTTCAGTGCGCATAATAAAATTTGTGTCATGTAGGGCACTAGTGAAGTTGTTAGTTCAGTGCCAGTAATAAAATTTGTGTCATGTAGGGCACTAGTGAAGTTGTTATTGTTAGTTCAGTGCGCATAATAAAATTTGTGTCATGTAGGGCACTAGTGAAGTTGTTAGTTCAGTGCCAGTAATAAAATTTGTGTCGTGTAGGGCACTAGTGAAGTTGTTAGTTCAGTGCCAGTAATAAAATTTGTGTCGTGTAGGGCACTATTGAAGTTGTTAGTTCAGTGCCACTAATAAGATTTGTGTCCATAGCATTACACAGACGCACACACACTTGCGCTTGCATACACACACAGAGATATATATATAAATATACATACATTCATTCATTCATACACATTGACACATAAGGAAAAGTGATGAGCAAGGTAACTGGCTGTCTCAGTTCGAATGTCATTGCTTAAAATATGTGAAAACCTAACATTTTGCACCCCTGCAATAGTAACAGCTGTAGCTCTACCTGTTATACACATATTTGTATTGATTTGATGTTTATGTTCAGGTAAACCCCACTGAGAAAAAAGGTGGGGTTCGAAGCTTCTTCAGTACAAATGCAGCTAGCAAAAAGTCCCCATCAGAAAATGGCAACTCAAAACAGGCTGTGAAAACAGAGGAGTAAGTGTTTTTGATTAGCATGTTGTTCACATATATATATATATATATATATATATATATATATATATATATATATATATATATATATGTGGTGTGTGTGTGTGTATATTATGTTGTGTTTTGTTTTACTTGTTGCTTGCTTAAGCAAACTTTAAGAACAATACATAAATCTTGAAGAGGTGATGTCACAGAATAATTCTTAGAAAATCCTTCCAGACTTCCTTTAAGTTTTGGACATGAAAAGAAACTTGTTTATAAGCTGTTTTATATCTTGGAAAAATGAATCATTTGACCATAAGGCTCGCACTCGATTCCTCCACTCCACTTTATTGCATGTAGCTCTCGATTTCTGACATAGACTTCATTCAGCCTAGCGTTTGAAGCTTCTTGTTATTGTGTTCCTCTTAATATTTCCTTTAGACGTCATCTTTTTCTCAGACCATTTGATTCCCACTTGAGAACTTGTTTTGTAATTCTTTTTTAATTTTGTCTCACAGTGTGCCCAATATATCTCCACCTTCTTTGTCTTATTATAGTAGACACAAGTATTTATCCAGACATTTCTCTAATCTCCTTTTTAAAAAATTCACCCTATTTTATGTTGATTATTTTTCTCAGCATTTTATTTTCAAAAGCATTTAGTTTTTGTTCCATATTTTAGGTTTTTCTACAACTTTCGCCAGCATATTTTAGAATTGAAATAATGTTAAAATTGAAGATTCTTAGTTTGGCCTTGAAACTGTATAACTTGGAGCTCCAAATTTTGTTAAGGCTTTTAAAGACTATTGTTGCTTTGATGGTGTATATCATAATTTCCTTGATTGTGTCTTCTTGAGAGTCAAAATTGCTACCCAGATATGTGAAATGGTTCATTAGTTTTATTGGTTTGTTCTCTAGCATGATCTGTTGTTGTTATCTTTAATATGTTTGTTTTCTCATAACTTATTTGTATTCCTAATTTTGATGCTGTAGATGACAAATCGTCTCTTTTTTCTTTGCATGTGTCTTTGTAATTTTTGCTTAACATTACAGTATCATCTGCACAATCTAGATCTTTGAGTTTTCTTTTTTTGTCACATTATCAATGCCTTTACTAATCAATGGCTGCTTCGAAAAACAAGGAAGATAGAATGCATCCTTGTTTTACTCCAGTTTCCACCAAAAACCAGTCACTTAGACCATTTCCAGTACACACTGCACATTCTGAACCATCATATAAATTACCTCATTGCAGTGTTTGGGGATGATGATAAGATTTTCTGTGTGCTCTTTTCTTATGTGTTGAACAAGGTTTTCTTAATTTCTTTCAAGTTGTTCTAGATGCTGTAGCATGGTCTTTCTCTTGCTCTGTATTCATTATATTTATTCAGCCTGTGGCGCTCTGTAGTAGTTGGCACTAGGGCATTCTCTGCAGATGGCCAAACCATCTCTTTTGTTGCTCTTTAATGAATTTTGTAACTGGTTTCTGACCTAGTGCACTTGTTATTGCCTGACATAATTTTGCAGTATCTTGTCAGTTACTTTTACTACAGACCTTTATCAAGATATTATGAAGTACAGAACATAAATCTTTTTAACTGAAATGCACATTGTCTCTTGTTCCACTGTACGTCTCATCATGGATGTCTTAACCGCATGATCCTTTCGTTTGCATAATGCAGGATAGTCACTGTTTCTGGAGGAGTGGTTTTGTTTTTAACTGTGATTTGAATAACAGGCTGTTGACAATGTTTTCAATAAAGCTGTTGACATACTAATGCGGAATTCTTTGTATTTTCTCTCAGGGAGCTAGTAATAACAGCAAAAGTGGAAGAATCAGGTAATATCTTTGTAGTTTTGACACAGGTCATTTTGTTCCTCTCTGATCCTCTTTCAAGAGAAGCACGTCATATCTTTATGCATTTCTTTCTCAGAGGCCAGTATGTGACTTCTTCTTGCATTTGTTAATAGTTTACTTCCTGTGGACCCGTAGGAATTCTCAGGAAAAAAAAAACTCCTTTAGAACTAGTCATATTTTTTTTACATTTGGGGCATGGGAAAAGAGGGGAGTGGTGGTAATCATCATCAAGTACCTTGCCAGCTGGCATGGGTGCTTATCCCGGTCCTTGGTGTTCTCAATCAATTCCTCTGATGATATTCCTCCCCATGCCACTGTCTTCAGCTATCCATCATTGCTTCTATTGGTCTCGTGAAGCAATAAATAGAATGCCTTCCCCCTAAACCCTCTAAATGCTACTTTTAGTTACTGTATTCATATCCATAATGAGAATTGTGACTAGTGGAAGAGAGGTAGAGGCAGACCAAAAGAGATTATGCTGGATGGGCTGAAACGATGGCATGGATGGATATCATAAAGAGAGCTGCTCCGGGCAACTAGGGATCGTGATTTGTGATGTATGAGCACCTCCGCCATTTGGCAAGATGTTGATGATTTATATCCAGGCCTGATAGACACTGCGCATATGCATACAGGACCAATGGATTTCAACTACACATTTCGAGAACAGATCATCGCCAGTTGTGGTGATATATTGGCGATTATGGCACTGTGGTAAAAATGGAAATGACTAGATTTAGTTTTCTCTGGGCGACAGGATTAAGGGATGTTGGTCTGTGACTGGCTACCTAAGCCTGTTTAAAATGAATAAAAAATGCTGCAACATCCAATCAGTCATAAATGATGCACCAAATTCTTGACCTGAGTCGGCTAGAGATTAAAGACAAAGAAATATTTTTTTTTTAACGTTTATTTAGCAACTTAGAACTTTTTTTTTAAATAGAAATAATTTTTTTTTTTTTTTTGGGGAAGTTTTTTTTAAAATAATTTTTTTATTTTTGTAATGCAGATGAAGAACCAGACAGGAAGCGAAGGAGAAGGATTCGAACAGACTTGTTTGACAGCAGTGAGAGTGAAGAGGAGGAGGAACCTGTTGAGGGTGAGAGTGGCATTGGACAGTTGTCTGTAATGTTTATTTCATTGGCTTTCTTTTGTCTCAGAAATAGGAGTCAGTAAAAGCTTATCTCTGTCAATCTTTTCTTATCTATGTCTCTGTCTGTCTATCTATCTTTATGTTTGTCTATATTTAATTCACAGTATGCCTGTTTTAACATGAAATTAGGTTATGAGGGTTTATGACCGTTTCATGTAAAAATAATTGTGGTTGTCTTTCTTTTCCCAGAGACCTCTGATTTCAATTTTAATTGGTTATTTTCCCCAAGCTTCTCACCTAATGTTAGTATTTACCTCCATAATCTCATCTATCTTTGTTTATCCCCAGAATCCTACATGTGGCTGTTTATCTCCAGAATCTTACATGCGGCTGTTTATCTCCAGAATCTCACCTGAGGTTGTTTACACACAGAATCTCACCTGTGGCGGTGTACCCCCCAGAATCTCGCTTAAGGTTGTTGACCCCCCAGAACCTCACCTCAGGTTTTTCACTCCCAGAACCTCACCTCAGGTTTTTTACTCCCAGAATCTCACCTGTGGCTGTTTAACTCCAGAATCTCACATGAGGGTGTTTACCCAAAATCTCACATGAGGATGTTTACCCAAAATCTCACTTAAGGATGTGCAACATTCCTATTTTATAACTGTTGATCATTTTTGCTGTCCAGGTATTCAGTAACACGTCAGTTCTTTCACTTCAAGTATTCATTCATACAGACAACCTTCGCTCATGCTGGTCTCACACCAAATGCTTCTCCTTTCTCTCACCTCAGTTTTTCCTTTCGGCCACAGTTGACTTACTTCGGGGAGCTTCCTTTACGCATGCATCTGATTTTTTTTGGGGGGGGGGGGGGGGGGTCTAATGTATACTTCAATCTTTCTACTTTTTTAAATGAGTGCCTATCAATACATTGTCTGCTTGTTTATCATCTGCACATTCAGATGACATGTTTCCATTTTTATTGATATTTTAGGATCAGGATTAATAAACTGTCCTCTTTCCTATTGCAGAGTTGGATCACAGGACATTAGGGGGAGATCGAGAAAGTCCTGTCTTATTTGAATCGGAAAATAAAGATGATGATGAAGAGAAAGACAAATCCTCCAACACTGTTGAAGTGGAAGAATGTTCAAAACCTTCTAGAATTTTGGAAAATGTAGAAAACACGAATAGTATCTCAAATGGTGGAGAGCGGAAGAGAAAGCGAGCAAAGAAGACCGTCACGAAGCAGTACCAGGATGAGGAAGGGTTTCTGGGTAAGAAATGGAGAGCCTTCGCATTAGTTAAATCTTGTTGTAGTTTTGAAAAGTGTCTTGTTTTATCTTTAAAATTCTGTCTGTCTCAACTTTCACAAGTATTTCATCTCATCTTTGAATAATATCTGTTTCATCTTTGAAAAACATTTTGTCTGATATTTGAAAAATGCTTGGTAATCTCATTTAGACAATGTATTTTGTCTTCTTAAAATTGCGACTTTTGCAATGGTAGTGCTTATAGTAAATTTTCAGTTAATGTTTTTGGTGAGTTCCCTTGTCGATGGCACATAAGCAAATGTTCTGATAATGGCGGTTGATCGTTAGGGCCGCATGGTGGAAGAGTTTGGGGAATATTCCTGATGCTATGGGACATTGGATTCTTTTAAATCAGAAAGTGAAGGTGAAGATATTTCTGAACAGTTTGATGACTGATATTGATAATTCTTACAAACCGCCATCAAAAACATCGCCAAAACTGAAAGACAGTGTTTCGCTTAGGGAAAAGATTGTTTTTGTGGCTTTTCAAGTTCGACAGTTCAGTCACCCTGTATCAACAGACAGCCAATAAATGTGCAGTTTTATTTCAGTTAGGCAGAGCTTTTATCCAAGATTATTTAAAAACAAACAAACAAACAAGACAATTTAGTTCTATTAATGTCGGAACATTTATTGATTGCTGTTTTTTTTCACCACATGTTGATGATGATGCACAACAAGATTACGCAGTTCTTGTTCTTGAAATCCATTAAATTTGGTGCAAAAATACAAAACATTTTAACTTTATGTTAAACAGTTGTGAAACTGGAATTTTTTAGTGCACACTAAAATGTGTGCTATCTGAAAATGTGCGAGGGTTAACAGGCGAGGTAGTCAGTGTGGCAGGCCTTTGCTCTATTTATAGATAAAGGGTGGAACAAGAAGTATAAAATATCTATATCATGGTCTGCTCCCATTCAACTCACTTGTATGTGCATTTTTTTGGTTTTGGGGTGGGGGGGGGGGTCGCCTAGATTGATTTATACAAAATTATTTTGAAAATGTGGATCTATATCTATCACCATAAGAGCGATCAAACAGTGGCAGGGAAAAGGCTCCTTCAGTTACTTATTTGTGTGTTGCCTGCATCAAAGAGAGCAGGAGGTGCAAGTATGAACTCACCCTTGTGATACTGGTCCCATAGAGCACGTAAAGAATATTAGCACCCTAATAAACAGTTTATTAGAGGACTAAGGGTAGTTTTAATTTTGATACTGACTACCTTGAGGAACTGGAAAGAGCTGGTATAACAACAGTTTTCTCAGTGCTCAGTCTTCGAAGGCTTGGATGACTGAGACACAGATGGAGTCCCTAAGGACATCCTGTATGGCTAAGTACAGATGGGTAGAAGATGACGACATCAGCCTCCACTAGAATATAAAGATGTATGCAAGCGAGACATGAATGATATGGGTATTGAGGTGGCTTTGTGGGATCAGCATGCCATGGGCTGTGTTGCCTGGTAGGGGTAAAATCGGGAAAGGATAAGGGAGAAAATGATCGCAGATAGATTTAGAACTGAGCCTCTGAGCAGCACATTAAATACTTGCAATGGCAGCAGTGGTCCTTAAATCCAGTGCTGTAACTGTTAAGAGCTTCTTAACATAAGCAGGTCTCGCCAGTTACACTCCCCATCCCCACTGGCTCTGATTCCCATGGCAACCTATTGGTTGGTGCTGCAAAAATTGATGAATTGATACATAAAAACCTGGACTCTTAAATGCAGTGCTGTAAGTGTTAAGAGCTTCTTAACATGAGCAGGTCTCACCAGTTACACTCCCCATCGCCACCGGCTCTGATTCCCATGGCAACCTATTGGTTGATACTGCAGAAATTGATAAATGGATACATAAAAACCTGGACTCTTAAATCGAGTGCTGTAACTGTTAAGAGCTTCTTAACATGAGCAGGTCTCGCCAGTTACACTCCCCATCGCCACCGGCTCTGATTCCCCCTATAGCAAATGTCTAAAAAGACAAAGGTTCCAACAACGGCTGCCCTATCACATTATGTTGATGTTTACTTAATATTATCTAGGGGAGGGGGGGAAGCAAGGGATAGTAATACCAATCTGCCAAGCGTTTGTTGTACAAGGTGACTAACAAGAGTTGTTCTTGAGCTTAATCAATTATGAGGTGGTTGAAGGTATGTTGAGTTGAGTTGAGAATCAACATCACAGCACTCATAGGTGCTGTGTCCCCATTTGCAGCAGCCAGTGAAGTTCCAGTTTTGATGATATCAGTAGCACTCTGGTTGTATGTCTGTCTTGCCTTGTTGAGTATTGGCCAGACACTCTGGTCACTCCCAGCTGCAGCATTCTTTCCAGATTTTATTGATCTTTACGCACTTCCGCTTGGCCAATTTTTGCAGTACCAACCAATCTGTCTGGCTGTTCAGTTCCCAACACACCTATGTATTCTAGAGGAAAGATCCAACGAATTCTAACTATCATGTCCTTCTGAAGCCATACTCGCCACTCTGCATGTAGCATGCCTTTCTTCACCTTTCTCAACATAACTTACAATTATAGTATCTGTGCATCAGGTTTTCAAGCCAGTGGAAGGCTGCAGTGACTGCCTTCACCTCTGTTCTGTCTAATGATGTGATATAATATCCTAGACATTGTTGCAACAAGCAGTGTCCATTCATGTTTGCTGTGAACCCCCATGCACCTTTTCTGCTTCTCAAAGCACAGTTTTGAGGTTCATGTTCTAATGGAAGGTTAGAGACAGAATAAGCAAATTTAGATTATTTTATCTATTTTCATTGTTCTTTATAGTTTTTATACAAAACTTTTCTTTAAGTAAATAAAACATATTTGCTCTTTTGTGTTTTCTCTTTGGGATCATTTTGTTTTTTAAATTTCTATTCAAGTCACAAAGAAGGAAGTGGTGTGGGAAAGTGAATCAGACAACTCAGAACCTGAGGAAGTGGTGGTGGTTGTGGAAGCAGAAAAGACCAAACCAAACACAGCTGCTGTTAAACAGAGCAACAAACCAATTAACCATAAAACAGAGGCAAAAGGAAGAAAGGTAAAATGGTGTACGAAAAATCAACATGTGTGCTCTTGTTTGAATTGTATTTTTTATCCACGTGAGTTCACCACCCAATTTTGAGGAGGCAAACATGGCATAAAAGGCAACTAACGTAGCATTTCCTGAAATCAGACATGTGTAGGCTAAGAATCACAAATGTTGCAGTCTAGCTGTACAACCCAGTTTCCCAACCTCACTTTTGTCTTCAGGCAAGCAAATTGCCCGTCTGATACCGTTGCTACAGTGTTAACTAGTAAGGAAATGATAAAAATGTGACTTGCTGATGTATATTAAAAGGTTAAGGATGCGGTAATTGATTTTTTGGCACTGGGTTCAATACCTTATAGCTCGGTCTCTCCACAGAACAGCTAGCCACCCCTAAGAGCATCACAAAAGCACGAACTCTAGCTCTGGCGAGGATCCACAGGGATCACCCTAAGTATTGCATTCATGAACTGAATGATGCAGTTGCGAAACGAACCTACAACCTTTAAAACATGAGGCAAACAGCTTTACATGTGTGTTATTTAAAAAAAAGTGTGAGCAAACAGGACATTAGTGATAAGTATAGAGGTAGATTCCTGGGAATAAAATGCCATGGACTGTATTGCATGGATGGGGGAAATCAGAAAGGGAATGAGAATAAAGGAATAAATGATTGCAGAAAGGATTAGAGCTAGCGTCTGAGAAGAAATACACTAAATATATGTGGTGGCAACAGCAGTCCTGAAATCCCAGTCAGTTGTGGAGGACTTTTCCTAACACAGACAAGTCTTGCTAGTCATACTTGCCATCGCCAAGGGCTGTGAGTCTCATGCCTCATAGCATAATATAATGCTATCATATGGAAAGGTGCCAACAACAGTATACTGATTATAGTAAAGTTTATAATTGTTCATCAGAACTGGGTTACTTGTGGCCAGTGTCTGAACTGCAGTCTTCTAGCGGACCTTCTAGCCATGAGAGATAGCTAGCAATGGTCTTTGTAATGGCTACATCAACAATTGTTATTGCTTTTGATTCCCTGTATAGAGTCTGTACAGTAGACTGCTAATGATTGCTGTAATCAAAAGTTTCAATACTGTTAAATTACATTGAGCTAAGAATCAGAATGGTACCTTCAGAGCAGTAGTAGCTTGTGTCATGTATGACCAGAGGGAGCATAACTAAGGCATGAGCTGTAGTGTTGCAGCAGCAGCTTGAGCTGATTGACGAATGTTTTCATCATAACAGGCCGGCAGATTTAGCACGCTCTTATATTCAGATAAGATTTTGTAGATTTTGCTTCCTGGCTGATTAATTGTACAGATGTTTTCTACGGATTGGAATATCCACTTTCAAATTTTCCTTAGTTGCCATATGGAACTGCAAGTAATCACCATCTTCATTTTCCACTTTTTCTGTTAAGTGTCATGGGGAAAGGAACAGTTTGTGATCCATTGCTTGATATTTATCAGTGGCTATCACCATTTCGTGTCGATGTAGAATGTCTTTAATGTTGTTAATCTGTATTCTAGCGCTACCTTCTGCTTTCACATCAGATTTTTTTGTTGTTGAATGCCAGACCATTTAATCATCTGTTTCTCAGTGAGTTTGGTGCATTTTGTTGTTCCCACTGTCTGTCTGATAGTATTGTTTCTCACTTTGTCTCAGATGGTTCAGTTGTTGACCTTTCTCAGGCATCTCATTTCACCAGTTTTAATTTTACATAGATAAGCCTTTGTTAATGTCCACGTTTGGCGCTGGCAGCACAGTGTTGGTATGAATATGCTGTTTATATATCCGAGTAGCACATATCAAGGCTGGCACCTGTTGCCTCTTACAAACCAGACACTGAAAAGCAGAACAGGACTAGCGAAGAAAAAGATGATAATCTGTTTCTTGGCGGGAGGGGGGACATACTTATGTTTAGATGTCTTAGTATCTGTTTCTTTGTTGGGGGGAAGGGGGGGGGGGAATACTTATGTTTAGATGTCTTAGTATCTGTTTCTTGGGGGGGGGGGGTATATTTATATGTTTAGATGTCTTAGTATCGTTTTTGTGTGGGGCGGGGGGCATACTTATGTTTAGATGTCTTAGTATCTGTTTCTGGGAGGGGGGGGGGTGGTGGCATACTTATGTTTAGATGTCTTAGTATCTGTTTCTGGGAGGGGGGGGGGGGGTGGCATACTTATGTTTAGATGTCTTAGTATTTGCTTCTTGAAGTGAGGGGGGCAGACTTATGTTTAGATGTCTTAGTATCTGCTTCTTGGAGTGGGGGGGGGGGGTGGCATACTTATGTTTAGATGTCTTAGTATCTGTTTCAGTGAGGGGGGGGGGGGGGGGTGGCATACTTATGTTTAGATGTCTTAGTATCTGTTTCTTGGAGTGGGGGGGTGGCATACTTATGTGTAGATGTCTTAGTATCTGTTTCTGGGAGAGGGGGGGGGGGGGTGGCATACTTATGTTTAGATGTCTTAGTATCTGTTTCTTGGAGTGGGGGGGGGGGGTGTCATACTTATGTTTAGATGTCTTAGTATCTGTTTCTTGGAGTGGGGGGGGGGGTGGCATACTTATGTTTAGATGTCTTAGTATCTGCTTCTTGGAGTGGGGGGGGGGGGTGGCATAGTTATGTTTAGATGTCTTAGTATCTGCTTCTTGGAGTGGGGGGGGGGGGGGGGTGGCATAGTTATGTTTAGATGTCTTAGTATCTGCTTCTTGGAGTGGGGGGGGGGGGTGGCATAGTTATGTTTAGATGTCTTAGTATCTGTTTCTTGGAGTGGGTGGGGGGTGGGGGCATACTTAGGTTTAGATTTAGATGTCTTAGTATCTGTTTCTTGGAGGGGGGGGGGGGGCATACTTATGTTTAGATGTCTTAGTATCTGTTTCTTGGAGTGGGTGGGGGGGGGGGGGGAGAGGCATACCTATGTTTAGATGTCCTAGTAATGTGTCAGTTGGTATTTAATTGCATTGGCATCTTGTTTCTATTTCCTGATCATTCTTCCAAGAACAGCCTGTAATTTACAATATATCAGTACTTTTGTTTGGCCATCTGTTTCATGAAATCACAGAATAGGCACTGAAATTGAATAGAAATGGATGTGCTAGTTTTCTGAAGGTTGCTCTGCAAGTCATTTGTAATTAATTATAAATGTTGGACTGGCGTCATTACTTCATAGGGCTAAAGGAACAGTTACTGGGGGGTTTTACTCCAATATAGATATTAGTGGAGGTCACCGTGTCACAGTGGCTAGACGCTCGCTTTCGGATCGGACGGTCATGAGTTTGACTTTTTTTCAAAAATGACCTTGGCTCCCAGGTTGACCCAGGCTTGAGTGGGTACCTGGTGCAGTCCCAGGAAGTAAATTTGGCCGGCATGATGCTGACCACATCATCACCCATCTTGTGGCAATTGGTCTATTAAAAATATAGGTTTAGCTCTATATGCCCTACACGCCTAAAGATGTGGAAAGGGGACCTTTACTTTTTTTTTTACTATGATAGTTATTAATTATTGCATCTCTGTTCTAAATGTTGCATATGCTTTAATTTAAGTGTACTTCTGGTAATCTTGCTTCTGTGAGATGTGTTTTTTTCGAAGTTGCTGAAATCTAGTTTAAATTTCTATTTATCTTTAGACATCCAAGAAGGTGGCATCCCCACAGAAAGGCAAGCAGCAGACATTAACATCATTTTTCACAAAGAAATGAAGGCCACCGGTCTGTGTGCTTGTCATATTTACCAACAAATTATGGAGCAAGACATTTGTTTGTGTAAAGGATTGTGTGACTCAGTCTCCTTCTAGGAATGAATTAATTTGTGTATAACAAGGATACCTCTGTTGACAACAAAGTTTGTGAGATGACATGATTGCTCATGATTGTTAAAAAGAATGTTCAAGTGTTTATTTGAAAGTTATTTTATATTTAGCAGGCTTTTCAAGAATTGTTTGTAATGTTCTTGTCTCTGTTTATTATTTAAATTAATTTTTTGCATACTCATTATACTTCTTCCGCATTCTTCCTTATATGTACGGGTGGCACATTGTACTGGAGTTTACAATTAGGTTGCCATATCTGCGCCCTTCGGCCCAACACATCCAATTTCAGCAAATTCTTAATGATTCACTTTGTATGACATTAGGACCCTTTTCCACTCCTTTAGGCATATAGGGCTAGACTTATATTTTATAGACTAATCGGCACAAGATGAGTGATGTGGATAACATCACGCTGGCCGCCTTTACTTCCCGGGGATGCACCCGGTACCCACTCAAGGCCTGGTCGACATGGGAGCTAAGGTCATTTTGGAAAAAAGTCCGGCTCCAACGCAGCACCCCGGCATTACAAAGTGTGTTCACAATTTCACAATGTTCTCACCAGCTGTAAACTCAGGCAGAAAGTTATGATTGTTTGTGATTGTTGGCTGTTTGTGATTTTACTAGGCAGTTTTACATTTAGTAGTTTGCTTTCAGAACAGTCAGCTCTCACTGTGTGCTGCTAAATTGCCCCCAGAATTATTTATTTATGGGTCTTTATTTAATTCTTTGTAAAACTTAAATTTCACAATATAAATGACCATTGGAGTAGTAATATCATTTTCCCCTCCTCTGTTCTCTCTACAACAGAGGAAATAAAATCTAAGAACAAAGAAATGTCTTTGACAATTGTTTTTATTTTTTGGAAAAAGTCAAGAAAGTTAAAGCCTGAAAATTCACAATTAAGTGTTTGTAAAACTTGTGTAGTGTTTGGTAATAAGAAACAAGTATCACATTCAGAGCAAAGTATCTTCATTTCTGAGTACGTTTGGGAAGTCTGTCCATAAAGTTCAGATCTCTACACAATTTATATTAAATAAAGGAATACATTAGGTGAAACTAAACAACTTGGCGGGGGCAAGAGATATTGTCCAAAATATAAAGCATATAAGTGAATGCCTACTTTCATATGTGTGAATTGATTTTTGGGTAAAGTTGGGACATCTCTCAAAAAAAGCTAAAACTGACATGAAGTAAGTTTAATGAAGGTGAAGAACTTACTGAAACATTGATGTGAAGTAAGTTTTATGAAAGTTAAGAACTTACTGAAACATTGATGTGAAGTAAGTTTAATGAAAGTAAAGAACTTACTGAAACATTGATGTAAAGTAAGTTTAAGAAAGTTAAGAACTTACTGAAACATTGATGTGAAGTAAGTTTAATGAAAGTTAAGAAGTTACTGAAACATTAGTGTGAAGTAAGTTTAATGAAAGTAAAGAACTTACTGAAACATTGATGTGAAGTAAGTTTAATGAAAGTAAAGAACTTACTGAAACAGTGGTTTAAATCACCATTGATTACTGGCATCATGAGGGCTATTATACTGAACTGGCTGGAATGTTAGATGATGGGGGTAAACTGTGCACACAAGGGAGGTGAATGGTCGCAAATCAAGAACAGACCAATAAGACAATGGAGGGATAATGTCCAGACAGACCTGCAAACTAGAAAGAGAAGGCCAGTCAAAGAGATGAATGAGTTGAGGCAGGTGATATCTGCAGCAAGGAACCTCCAGGGCTTAGAATGCTGAAGAAGAAGACAAAACTCTCTAGAAATAAAAGACTTAGAAACATAAAGCATACAAATTCAATAACTTCTTCACCATCTGCCTTCACTTTCCAGCACCTTTCCTGGTACCCATTTAGATAGGCAGGATCCATCTCAGAGCCTAGATCTTTTTTTTAAATTTCTTTTTTTTTATAAATTGAGATTTGATAACATGACTAGGGAACCAGCAAGCATGTTATACCACTACCCTGCTGGGGCTTAAATTTACCGATATGCTGAATTATCTTATTTTTGTGATAAGTGTTAAAAGTATCCAGCAACGAATATTCAAGAATTTAATCCTATGCATAACTTCCAGTAAAGTAAATGATCAGTATCTCAATCGACCCCACAACAAGAGATACATTTTTTTTTTCAATGTATCTACCTTAGGATTGACACCTTGTTACTCGGAGAGCCACTATTAAGATTCCAATCCAACAAGAACATATTCTAGAAATCATGTAAAGCAGAAGGTGGACCATACAAATATTAGAGACAACAAAAGAGCCTGTTTCAGAAATCTCTTACCCCCTTGATGCTGCGAGGTATTCCAGGAATAGAGAAAAGAAGATGATGTAAAACAGGGCACCCTGAACCTGCTGGGTGGACTGAGTTCCTTATTCTACACTAAATGAAATGTGAATCTATAACATAACATACAAACTGTCAAGATAAATTCCACTCATATTTGGTGGCATACTTTTGTTTGCTGTGTGGAATGGTATATGAATTATAACAAAAAGAGTGCAGGGTCAAAGTGCATGCAGTATGGAGTCCGATTGAAAGTTCATTGTGCTCCAGTTTTAAATCTCGCAGGGGTCAGGAATCATATCTGCGAAGTAAAATTTAAAAAAAAAAACATGAGTGTGATAACTGACTTTAACTAGTTAAATTGCTCCCAGAATTTTATTATTGTATCCAAATTAGCCGGCTTAATGCTGACTACATTACCCACCTAGTGCCGATGGTCTGTAAAAATATGGCCACTTTTCCCATATACCCGATACGCCTGAAAGGCGTGAAAACGGATGTTTACTTTTTTTACTTTATTCAGATCAGCAGGGGCGCGCCTCATTGAAATCACATTGGGGGTGGGGGGATGCTCAGCCTCATAATTTTCTGGAAAGTTGAGTTGGGGGCGCTTAAGCCTTGTTTAAGTGTGCAGTCATGTATAATAATTACGTTGCAACTCACGAAAGTCACCCCTTCTCGTCAGCTGCCTGATTTCATAAGGGATTTCTCTGGACACTCCTCTAGTCTAGGGGTGTCATGTGTTCCTTTTTTGGGGCCATTTTCAGCACGTCCACCATCGGAGACAGCCACGGCCAGTGAGCATAAAACTACAAAAACATTGGTGATTTGATATTCATGAATCGTTGTGCCTTCGGCGCTTCCCCTGCGGTACTTCTTGCACAATGGCCCCTGAGACCCAATCACAACAACACAATTTAGGAACAAGTCGTTTACAGAAAAGAGAGTTGCGAAAAGAAAGCTGCGTAGTTTCGTCTGGGAGAAGGTGTGCTGAATGAACCTGAGCCAGTTTTCCTCATGCTATGTATAGATGGCGAAGGAAGACATAACACCCCTACAACTTAGGTTAGTCTGTGGGAACCTCTAAATCTTGCTGGCATCGAGATGGGGTGACTTTCATGAGTAGTACCATAATTACTATTATTATGTGCTGGGTGCCACATGGGAGGGGGGCAGAGTTTTGTGCTCAGCCCTAATAACATTTTCTTGTGCAAGAGGCTTAAGCCTTGTTTAAGTGCGCAATGATTATAATAAATACTATTATTAGGTGCTGAGTGGCAAATATCTTAAATAATATGAAATGTAAATGTATGAACAAATGCTTTAAAAGAGAGCTTCAGTACGGGGGGGGGGGGGGGGCTTACAAATTTTCTTTCTATGGGTGGAGGGTCTGCCCAGCAGTTTTTTTTTTTTTTTCTCAGGGGGTGGAGGGGCAAGGTGTTTGACCCACAGGTTCCAGCGCTTCTGCAATTCAGTAACAGATGTGATCAAATGAAACTTGTCTGGCTTTATTAGAAATGTATCAAAGGTTTATTATCAGGTGTGCTGGAAGTAAACAAAGCCACACTTAGGAAGTAAGTACACACTTGGGTTTCATCAAGAACACCATGTCTGCATGCTGGATTGCTTGTAGACCTCTAATACCTGGCTGATATAATTTAACCCATTCTCTCATTGAAGATCTTTGTTATTAATATGTTTGAGATAGTAAGTAAGTAAATGACCCTTTTTATTGTCTTCTGGCGTATTGGGCTAGACTTATATTTTATAGATCTGTTTGAGATAGTAAGTAAATGACCCTTTTCATTGCCTTCCGGCGTATTGGGCTAGACTTTATTTTATAGACCAATCAGCACTGGACAACACGCTGGTCGTTTCTACTTCCTAGAACTACCTAGTCCCCATTCAAGGCTGGGACGACTTGGGAGCCTAGGTCAATTTTTGAAAACTAGTCCTGCTTCATCAGGGCCTGAACCCACGACCTTTGGATCCGCAGGCAAGCATCTAAACATATAAAGGCAGAAAGTCAGACCATTTTCAAATAACACCTGGTTTAAAGCAAGGTGATGCACTGTCCCCACTTCTTGAAGAAAATTATAAGGAAATTGAAACAATAGTGTACTGTAGGAGAATCTACAAGAATACTTGGATGTGATGAGGACATTGATATCGTTGGAGACAATGAACTAGAGACCATTAAAACACTAACTCTCTTAAAATAATCAGCTCAGAAAATGGGACTTATTTATCAGTCAAGATAAGAGAGAATACATGATAATAACAAGACAGTGAAATGATATCAACTCTGGCCACATACAAGTCGATAATATGAAAATCAAACGAACTGAAAATATAAGTACTTGGGTGCAAACTTCAACTGCTCCAACATGCTGATAGAAGAAATACAATCTAGAAATAAAGTATACTATGCACTTCAACATCTGCTAAAGCCAAAGTGTCTGTTTCGCAGTACCAAGATCGAAATATATAAAAAGTTGATAAGACCAGTCGTTTTATATGGCTTTGAAACTTGGAGAACAACTAAAAGAGATGAAGCCTTATTACAGGTATTTAAAAACAGTCTTACGACGAATCTTTTGACCAATCAAAGATGCAAACAGCAGGGAATGGAGAGTGAGAAGCAACAACGAAATTCATAATCTGTTTCTTCTTCTTTTCTTTAGTATCCAGAAGCCATGAGTTGTTAACCCTTAGGCTCGGTATTATGGATATCGCAACCTTTCGGCCTTGATTCCATTGTAAATACCGTAAATCTGGGAGAAAATGTGGCTTTCCTGCCTACCCCCGGGATTGAACCCGGACCACAAGGAGTACGTCACCCGGTCTCCGCGAAATCCGGTTTAGCCAATTCCGCTAGAGAGCCGGGCCATAATCTGTTTAAATCATCATTGATCACTGGCATCATGAAAGCAAATAGACTGAAACGGTTGGGACATGTTGAAAGAATGTCAAATGACAGAGGTGTAAGCTGTATACACAAGGGAGATGAATGGGCGTAGACCATGAGGCAGACCAAGAAAACAATGCAGAGATAATGTCCAGAGAGACCTGCAAACACTTGGTGTCACTAACTGGAAAGAGAAGGCCAACCAGAGAGATGAATGGAGGCGGGTGATATCTGCAGCAATGAACCCCAAGGACTCGGAATGCTGAAGAAGGAGTGGGCTACGCAATAATTTTCAGAAATAAGTTGCTCACTCTCGTTCTCCGACCTGCTGCAGACGTACTCTACGAATTTTTTGATACCGTTGCGGGCTGGGGAGGTCTGCACAGCCCTGTGTGTGCCAAATGGAACGTGGTGGCGGGAGCATCGGCAGTCCATCTGTAATCATTTAAAAAAATTTACGTGAACAGCTTTCTAATACATAATTAGGCAACATGATTTTTCTAATAAATGAGGAGCTAACTTTAGGGCATTTCTAACAAATGACTGCTCAACTTAAGGATTTTTCTAACAAATGACTGGTTAACTTCAGGATGTTTTGAACAAATGAGTGGTTAACTTCAGGATATTTCTAACAAATGAGTGGTTAACTTCAGGATATTTCAAACAAATGAGTGGCCAATGTTATCGTCATTTATTTTTGTAGTCAACTAGCCAACTGTATATATGTTGTTTAACCCCCACCCAGGACTGTACAACCAGCGACCAACACCCAGGGACACAAAGTGCCATCATTCTGATGAAGATTACCCGGGCACAAATTCTAGCGACCCCGTTTAACCGCCAGGTTATATTAGGGCCCCCGGTTAAACCAGGGATGGGACCTTAAATTAACGAAACATTGCGCCTTAGATTATTATGGTGACTTACTAGCCAACTTCAGCACGTAATTTTAAATTAAAAATTAAATTAATTAAATTTATGTCTGGCTAACGTGGGTATGTTTTTTATAATAGATAGTGAAATATCTTGAACAACATTGTTATAAATAAATGTGACAACAGTATTCCCCTGTGTCTCATTCATCATCATCATCATCATCTTCTTCTTCCTCTTCTTCTTCTAATTCTTCCTTCCGCTTTGAAGAAAAAAAAAATCCTCCAGTACACTATAATCCATAAACCAACCAACTGGCACAGTCACGCATTCAGCTCTCTCTGTCTTCCATGGCTTATTCACCTTTGTCTTCTCTTCTGCTTAGGTCGTTGTTGTGTTTCCGCTAATTGCCAAGCGGTTAGAACGCTGGACTTTCGAGCGGAAAACCCGGGTTCGAATCCTCAGTAAGGCAGGGGATTTTTTTCTGTCAGGGGCAAAATAAAGTCCTCACCTTCACAGCTGTGGCGACAGCACTAGCCATGCGGCCTTAAATCCTGCGGCCCAAAGACCCTCCAGCCAGGGTTGCCAGATAAAAAACTTCATTTTATGCCAAACCATCACCCAAAATATGCCAGAAAATTGCCAAATAAAGTGTAACATTGCACTCACTTCACATAAAAAGCTCTAGATTGAATTCTTCACTGTCATCCTCACTGGAACAAGTGGAAGATGCAGCAAAAACCTTTTCGGATGTAAAATCTTTAAGCATTTTCTCAGATGGAATGAAGTCTTTGCAACATTTCTTTGATATCAATAGTTCTGCTCTAATTCTGACAACTGCATCAAGAAAATCCAGTTGTATTTTGTTTCTTGCTTTTGATTTAGTTGAAGTAACAAGAGAGAATATTCTCTCAACTACAGCATTGCTAACGGGCATTATTAGGCAAGTAAGGGCGAAAGTGGCCGACTCTTTAAATGCCTGGTGTCGAAGTACGCCTAGCCAAATATCTTCCGTTTGTAGGTAGTCCATCCTTCTTAAATGTAGCTTCTTCTTTCCAGTTGACAACAATTAGTTTTCTGTACTGTTCTTCTATACTACTGATGTTGTTTTCTGCCAGGTGTAAAAATGGTAGCTCTGAAAACTGTGTCCTTGATATTTGATTTAACACTGCCAAAGGGCTCAATTTATGACAGATTTTGAAATATATTCTCTGTGGGTGGTCTACACGTAATTTGATTGAGAGCTTCCTCTAGCACACACATGCATCTTTCTTTAACATTGTTTATTTCTATCTGAGCTTCAGTCCCGTTTTTCTTCTGTAGGAACGCATTACATTCCGTTGGGAATTTAATACCAAAGTCAAAGTGATGAATATTTTTTTTCTGCTCATTGACGTCATAAGTCTGTTCTTAAGACTTTTCTGGTGCATGGACAATTCTTGGTGTAGTTCATAAGGATCAGCTTTTGTTTGTTGGAAAGACTGTTCAGTCTTTCAAATTCTTGTACAATTGGTGTCGCAAATACAAAGTACAAATAATTATTGTGGTCTAACAGCATTTCCTTTAATAATCTTACTTTATATTTTGTGTCAAACGTTGTCTGTGCTTATTCAGCACATGTGAAATAAGCTTTCAATTCTTCCTAGTTCACCAACATATTGAACATAATCTTTCCACGCATAATCCACCTAGTAGATGACAGTTTCTCAAATAGAAGAGGAGCAATTCACTCTGATTCAAACTCCGTAGATGTGTTTATCTCTCTAAACAGTTCTTTATAGGCTTCTCATCTTAAATCACTATGGCGAAACCACTGAGGTATTTCTGACAGTAAGAAACCAATATTTGATAGCAGCTTGGCAATTGTACTACAAATGCAGAGTGCTAGTGAATGGCAGACACATCTGAGCTGTACACAAATAGGAGACACATCTTTAATTCTGGACCATACAGAGTTCTTGCACCCGACCATGTTTGAAGCGGTGGGTTTTCGTTTTATCTTCTTCTTTTGTCAAAATCTGCTTGTGCCGCTAGGCGTAGCAGTCTATCAGATGATCGGCAACCGAGCCAGGGCGCGCTCAGTCGCTTCATATGCCGTGATGTTATGAAGTATCAAGTTGTCCATGACTCCTTCAATCCATCTTCATTTTGGTCTTCCCCTGCCTCTTGGTGTTTCGATTTTCATGTTGTATGCTCTTGATGCTGGCATCGTTGGTTCCATTCTCATTAGGTGACCTAACCATTTCATTCTTTGCTTCTCAAAAAATTTAACGATGGGTATGGTTCCAATAGTTCTTGTAATCACATCTTTTCTCACTCGATCTCTTCTGGTTTTATTTGCAGCCATTCTCAAACATCTCACTTCACAGGTGGTTAGTCTTCTCTCGTGTTCTTTTGTTAATGTCCAAGTCTGACATTGATAACCTAATGTCGGTATAAAGATTGTATTTATAATTTGTCTTTTTATCTCAGCTGGGACAGCAGGGTGTTTTAAAATTGGGGCAAGCTGGTATGCGACATTGTTGGCTTGTTGGATTCTTGCTTCGATCTCTCTGTCTATTTTACCATTGAATGTAAAGATACTTCCCAAGTATTTAAATTCTTGCACTTGTTTTAGGCTGCGATCTAGAATCTTTATGTCGATGGTCTGTTGCTCTCTACTTATGCTCATGACTTCTGTCTTTTCAGTATTGATCTTCATATGATGCTTGAGGCAACTGTCGTGTAGTAGGTTTATGTGGTTTTCGTTTTATATCTTGCATTTTTTCTAGTAAACTACCACAAATTACAGAGGTTTATAGCAGTCACGATCCGTTCAGGAAGACAACAAAACAATAAAAAATTGCGCGAATCTGTTAGTCCGTACCAGGACATCACAACAAAGACAAACTGAAATAAAGATTTTAACATTGCTTTTAGTAAATTTGCGTGTTTCTAATGGAGGAACCATAAAGAAAATGTGAGCACATCTTGATAAAAAATGCCAGGAGAAACCCAAATATGCCAGAATATGCCAGTTCATTATCTTATGCCAGTTCAATTTCAAATATGCCAGATTTGTCGAATCTGGCATTAAAAATGCCAATATGGCAAACCTGCCTCCAGCCTGCACCGCAAAAGTGATATAACAAAGGCAGTAATTGCCAGTTTGGCTCCCATAAAAGAACATAAGTTTTAATGACCAGTAAAAGAATACAGTTTTGGTTGACAATCACAGACAACAGTCTACTGACCCTGGTGTACGTCCGACGACCAAAGTTTATGGCCTCGTTCACCACAGTTTGGGCGACAGGGGTCATGCTACGAATGTTTCCACAATATGGCAGTCGGCAGATGTTTTGACAAGTGTACTGCCTGTATGGATACAATCACAATTTGTTTTTTCAATCTGATGCATTTAAAATAAACTCGCTAAATAATCTTGTATTCCAAGCAGATAAACGGTCTTCGAAATAACCACTGCTCAATCTAGGAGCCGGTTAAAAGAAGCGTGATTTTTTTTTTTTTTTTGCATCAACACCAAGACCAACAATCTTTCAAAGCAGTATGTGAAACAATACAAATTACATATCGGTGATTTAAATAATAACGTCATAAAGGTAAAACTTAAATAAATATAAATTCTGAGAAGTCAATTAACACTAAACATTCCAGTTACAATTGTGATGGTTAAGCAGAATGTTTAACAACAACAAAATTACTATTTCAATAATCTTTTTAAAAAAAAAAGACAATGTGTAATTGTGTGTGTGTTCGCGCACGTTTCAGGGGCGCTGGAAACTGGGGGTTTCACATATTTGTTTGTGAGGGCTGGCTACCCCCTTCCCTCCCCCCGCCGCTCTTGGATGGCAAAGGCTGAGGACTTAATCCAGCAGGTTTGTGACCTAGATGTGATCAATCACGGAAAAGAATGGGCGAATACACCAGTAGACATGCATGGCATCTCTAAGGTTGTCATCACACTCGGAAGGTACTACAGGGAACAAATTCCTGCGGCCGTAGACACAGAAGTAAGGGAACTGATAGATCAGCATTCAGACCCAGAAGATACCATCATCTACACAGATGGATCCGTGAAGCGCGGATCAAGGTCAGCATGGGCATACACAGGGCAAAGAAGGGGGGAAACAATACATGAGGACAGCAGCGCTTACCAAACAACCACGTCAAGCATGACAATGGAAATAGCCGCTGCTTCTAGAGCTTTAGCATGGGTATCCGAGCAAACCGCCACACAGGTAGTAACTGTCTCAGACTCAATGAATAAGCTTCAGAAGATAGCAACAGGCAGTATGCGCTCTGAATGGATAGAAAGCATTCAGAAATCGCACTTAACCTCTGTAACCTGGATCTACACACCGGGTCATGCGGGCGTGAAGGGAAATGAGCGAGCAGACCAACTGGCAAGCACTGCACTAATGATTGCGGGAAAAAGTATGGACATAGCAGATATAGTCAATGGGGGGGGGGGGGGGGGCCCCGCGCGGAATTTAGACGTTTTCACACACCCATTCACTTAGAATTATTAGGGGAGCGCCCCCCCCCCCCTATAATTTAGGGGGTGGTTCTATCAAGATCTCTGATGCCCCAGGTATCTTTACGCGTTCTGCTACTAGGAAATGAAATCGCCAGTCATTGTAGCAAATACAAGCTGCAAATAGAAATTTTTAAAAAAAAGCCTTACATTATGTGAAAAATAAAATCAATGAATTAAAACAAAACCCACAAGGCAGGACTCTAACACCACAGTTGGACAAAGAAAATGAACGATTTTTTTTTTTTTTTTTGAGAAACATCTTAAACCAGCCCCATCAAAGGCTACAACAGAAGAAATTCAATATAGTTTTCCGGTTTTGCAGGGGAATGCTAGTGGCAACGGAAACAGAAACAGTATCAATTCCTGGGATAAAGGAGCCAGACTGGGTGAAATATGGTGGCTAGAGAAAGGGCGATCAGTTCGGGGAGAGAAGGATGTTTGTGTGTGGCCAAGAGTGGTGGTGAACTTGGAACTTCGTTTTCTTCTTCTTGATTTCCTCTTTTACTGCTTCGGGTGTAAGGGACGACATAAATGTCTGCTTCAGTGTTGCCACTTTGGATGTTTTACATCCAGATTTAAATGTTTTCCCTTGCATTTAGATGGCGTATTTTGACGTTTAAATAGTAGATGTATTCTAGATGTATTCTGGAGTGAATTTATCAAATTTAACCTAAGAAACAGGATGAAATTTGACCTCTTAAATTCTATATTGACAATAAAATTCGGCCTGATAAGAGTAGGAAAAGGCTGTTCTGCTTATCAGCTCCCTGATTGGGTATTTAAAAGAAATTGGAACAGCTAAAGCATAATTAGAGTCATTTTGGATCTGAAGCTTCAACTTCATCATCCAAGCTAAGTTTATCCTGTGGATCATGTAAGGCAGACCAGTAAAGATGAGGACATGATTCTATAGGGTAAGTCATATCAATTGCTAATTAATTTGTGACTCTTTTCATTTGGATGTTTTTCTAGATGTTTTCCACGCAAATGTAGATGTTTTTAGATATTTGTTAACTCCGTTTTGGATGATTTTTGTCAAAGAAAAATAGCAACACTAATCTGCTTCTTGCTTTTGTGGCCGCCTCGACCATAGAATCATGGTGCTGTTTTAGAGCTTCTCTGGTGCCCGGCTCTCTAGCGTAGTTGGCTAAATCGGATTGCGCGGTGACGGGGTGACTAACTCCTTGTGGTCTGGGTTCACTCCCGGGGGTAGGCAGAAAAGCCACATTTATCCCAGATTTACGGTATTTACAATGGAATCAAGGCCGAAGGGTTGCGATATCCATAATACCGAGCCTAAGGGTTTACAACTCATGGCTTCTGGATACTAAAACAAACAAACATAGATTTTCTGGTGTATTCCTTCCATTTTGTTCTTCGTCTACCTCATGATCTTCGTCCATCTCCTCTTTAGTTGTGTGCACTGTATGGGAATTGCGTCAACGACATCTGGGCGAACTATTTCCTTTGATGTCTTCTTCTTCTATACTTCCTTTTTTTTTTTTTTTTTTATAAATCGCTTCGGGGGTCGAGGGCGATACGATGTTCTGCTTCTGGCTTTTCTTTTCTGGCCTCCTGAACTATAGACACATTGTACTTTTATCGACTTTCTCTGATGTTTACTTTCTTTATTGTTCCAGCCTTGTGCTCTACGCCCTTCTCCTCTTTTGGTATATGCTTTGTATGGTATGACGTTACAAGGCATTGTCTGTAAGTGTGCAAACCCTTTAGTTTGCTGTCTCTATATGTCATTTGGAATTGGATCTGTACCGAATGGTTCTCTTGTGACCTAATTCCTGATTGTATCTTCTTATCACTCGTGCAGCTGTTCTCGGACATCTCGTTTTCGTGGTTATTAATTTTTTTTTTTTTTTTGGTTTAGTGTTTCGTTGTGAGTGACTATGTCTGGCAGAGGTAGCATATGGTGAGCATGAACTTGCTTTGTATGCTATGTTTGTGCTGACTGGGATTGTTTTGTGTTGTAAGAGGGGCGCTAGCTGTCACAATCCTTGGTTTGCTTTACTGCATCAGATAGCAAAAAATTAGGGGCTGCGTTAGCGCAGTCGATAGAAGGCTCGCTTTCAAATCCCAATGCGACTCGCTGCAGCCCACGGCCGGTGTTCGAAACCGGGCGGTTTCCGGGGTTCACCCAGCCTCTAAGTAATGGGTACCAGAGTTAACACTCTGGGGTAAATTGAGGAACGTCGCTGTAGCTACGGAGTTGCGTGTGGACGGCGACACAGGCGGACAGTTTAATCTGCTGTATGTACTGATGGCAGAGCACTTTTGGTTTTTAACCGTGTGCAATGACGATGGTTCACATCTCCCGACTTTATGTTTTTTTTTTTTTGTTTTAGAACTGATTTTTTTACTGACTTCTCCCCTGATGACCTCATATTTGATTTTGTCAGACTGAATAAAACAAAATTTGACGATGAAAAAAAAACATTATAGCAAGGGAACATTTTGACGAAAGTCCTTATCAGAGAACAAACAAAACATGCAGAATATGGTGATCTTTTTGGCTAACGAAGATCATTTGTTCGTAAATCATATTTGTTAGCCGAAATCTTCGTTACCTGAAAGAGATTTCCTGTAGGTTTCTATGGGAAATGGTTTAATGCGTTCTTGGTGCTGTCCTCAATTTAAAAAATATGTTTTATAAAATAATTCTTTAAAAAAAAAAAAAAAATTAAAGGAGCAAACATTAACAAAAGGCTTTGCAGCTGGACAAAAGAAAATGGAACGTAGAGTGAAAAACTGTCGATCTGTCTGTTTCACAATATCTTCACAGCTTTTTACAGCTCTTTTGGGAGATCGGGGTTCGAATTCTCGGTAAGGCTGTGATTTTTTTCTGTCGGGGGCACAGTCGTGGCGACAGCACTAGGTGTGCGGCTGTAAATCCTCAAACTCAAAGACCCCCCCCCCCCCCCCCCCCCCCCCCCCCCCCCCCTTCTCTCCTTTTTCCGCCTACACCGCAACAGTTGGTAAAACAAGGGCAGTAATTGACATTCTTTTTTAAACAGGTCAATACAAATGTTTCAAGTTTCTTCTTCTTTTGTCAAAATCTGCTTGTGCCGCTAGGCGTCGCAGTCTATCAGATGATCGGCAACCTAGCCAGGGCGCGCTCAGTCGCTTCATATGCCGTGATGTTATGAAGTCTCAAGTTTTCCGTGACTCCTTCAATCCATCTTCTTCTTGGTCTTCCTATGCCTCTTGGTGTTTCGATTTTCATGTTGTATGCTCTTGATTTCAAGTTTAGTCAAGGTAAATCTACTCTTCTGCAGTAGCTGGCCTCTATCTCTTTACTGTATGAGAAGTCAACAATCTGTCCAGAATTAATTAATACAAACGCCTCCCCCCCCCCCCCCCCCCACCCACCCCAACCCCGAATTCTTGTAGTAAAGTGTGTCAGACAGTAGTCTTCAACCGAGGCACAAAGCTTGGTCATTTCAGCTTTGTTAGGATACCATTCGCTCGCCAAAGACTGAAACTTCTTCCAGTAATGCAGCCTATTTTAACGTCACCTTTTGTCATTTTCCCTTTTTCCTCCTCCTCCTCCTCTGATGAGCACTTGTATGTTTCTTGTCTCTTTCTTTGTTAAGTTGCTTTTTTTTTTTTAAAACCACTAAAACATTCGTTATTCGTTAGGCAAATGCAAATTGGATAGCCGATGAGAAAAAAGCGAAATCTGTCTTCGTTAGACACACAGTTCATTAGACATGTCATTCGTTAGCCGAAGTATCACCGTACTTAACTACGACCAGGGGACCGTAGGCGGGGGGGGGGGGAGGGTTGCATAGAAATAATGACTGAAATAAAATTTAAAAAAAAAACCGAATAGTTTTGCGGAAAAAAAAACCGCAGATAGATGAATGGATAAATAGATAGATGGATAGACAGATATAGGCGGATGGACAGACAAATACACTGGCAGACGGAAAGATAAATGGATGCATTGACATATATAAATAAGCGGACAGACAGACATACAGACGGATAGATAAACTGACAGACATATAGACAGACAGACAGAAAGACAGACAGACAGACAGACAGACAGACAGACAGACAGACAGACAGACAGACAGACAGACAGACAGACAGACAGACAGGCAGGCAGGCAGGCAGGCAGGCAGACAGACAGACAGACAGACAGACAGACAGACAGACAGACAGACAGACAGACAGACAGACAGACAGGCAGCAGGCAGGCAGGCAGGCAGGCAGGCAGGCAGGCAGGCAGGCAGGCAGGCAGGCAGGCAGGCAGGCAGGCAGGCAGGCAGGCAGATAGATAGATAGATAGATAGATAGATAGATAGATAGATAGATAGATAGATAGATAGATAGATAGATAGATAGATAGATAGATAGATAGATAGATAGATAGATAGATAGATAGATAGATAGATAGATAGATAGATAGATAGATAGATAGATAGATAGATAGATAGATAGATAGATAGATAGATAGATAGATAGATAGATAGATAGATAGATAGATAGATAGATAGATAGATAGATAGATAGATAGATAGATAGATAGATAGATAGATAGATAGATAGATAGATAGATAGATAGATAGATAGATAGATAGATAGATAGATAGATAGATAGATAGATAGATAGATAGATAGATAGATAGATAGATAGATAGATAGATAGATAGATAGATAGATAGATAGATAGATAGATAGATAGATAGATAGATAGATAGATAGATAGATAGATAGATAGATAGATAGATAGATAGATAGATAGATAGATAGATAGATAGATAGATAGATAGATAGATAGATAGATAGATAGATAGATAGATAGATAGATAGATAGATAGATAGATAGATAGATAGATAGATAGATAGATAGATAGATTAGATAGATAGATAGCATAAATAATCAAATAGAAACAAAGTGAAGTCCAATTTGAAATTGGCATTGAGGATTCCATTATTGAAGGTAAATAAAGAATCGTGATATTTGTTGCATGTTTCTTTTATAAATCCTGAAAAAAACCAGGGATTAGGAATGTCAAGCACTGCATTAGAAATCCCGTTTAACGGCTTTTCTTTTATGGGACGCCTTGCTGTCTGCATATCATTTTAGCAGGTTCTTTAAATCCTGGTTTATGTCTTCTTTCACAAAGATATATTATTTTTATCTGTTTAGAAAAACTCGTCATAACTTGGAGTGAGTTAAGAACAGAGATTACTGCACTCGGGAATTTCCATAACCACGCTGTTCTTATCTTCTGCAGAAGGCGCAGTACTCCAGTTCCGGTGTGGCCAGTAGCATTCTGATTGTATGTCTGTCTTCCCTTTTCCCCTGTGTATTTATGTCTTCCCTTTTCCCGTGATCATCTACGCGTGCCTACGCATTGTTCGCTTGCATCCAAAGAGCCAACATCTAATGTGCTACAGTTTAACTTGACAGAATAAAGAGCGGATAGCTGACGAGGAACCGGTTGCATATCCAGCCCCTGGCTGTTGTGTGGTTTCTCTAGGCAAATTTACGTCCAGTAGTTTGCCATTGCTTTCTGGACTGTCGGCCCCCTGATACCACTGTCGAAACCAACGCAAGGCGCATGGCCCGCAGCTAGGATCGAACCCGGCACTCCGGCATTGCGAAGCGCTCGCATCGACTTAGCCATAGAGCCGACTTTGACGAGGAACACACACCCAAAAAAAAAAAACCAAGCTGTTTCAGTCCCAAGTATGCATGAGCCTCGTGTTGTAGCCGTTAGACGCTCGCCTGCGAATTCGACAATCGTGGGTTCAGGTTCTCACAGAACCAGACTCTGGGAGGTTGGGGTGTCAGATAGGATTTCAATAAGCCAAACTGGGTAAGCTCAGTTTGCGTCTGTGGCATCAGGAATTGCGAACGCACTTGGCAATTCCGAGGTACCCTGTGTGACTTAGCAGCCGACCTTTTTGCGTTGATTTTGACAATTTTATTGAGTTCCTACCGTTAGGAAGTAATGGCAGCAAACTTATTAAGGTAGGACATAACGGCTTAAAAAAAAAAATGCTGGCGTTGAGTCTAGACTCTTGTTAGTTGGGTAACCTTTACATGACGTTGCAGAATCAACGCCAGCATTTTTTTTTTAAGCCGTTATGTCCTACCTTAATAAGTTTGCTGCCAAAGAGTTATTTAAAGTATATCGGTCTATAAATATAGGTCTAGCCCTACATGCCATATACGCCTAAAGGCGTGGAATGTTTTATGATTGTGTTCGAAACATTCTTGATTCGTCTTGAGCATCAGCTGAGATGTTTATAGTCTCAGTTTACGCCATGCGTCGTTGGTAATTCACATTCTTATATCGCAAAAACTGTCACTCATTTCTGATGTATATGTTCGATGACGCTATGATACACAACTCGCATATACTGTCACTCATTTCTGATGTATATGTTCGATGACGCTATGATACACAGCTCTTCTCGGCTTTCATGTTTCCCCAGACATGATGAAGGGTATGAGAGCCAGGGGGCGACCGAAAGGGACCATTTTGGGCAGTTTGGCATTATACCATGGAAGAAAATCTCTGAATGATTGACAGTATACTACATGGACGGCTGTGGACATTATACGACAAAAGTAATGATGTTGGTTAAGGGTAAAGACCATAGGATCAATTTTATTGCACCATTTAATTATTTCCTTAGTAAAATTGTTAACAAACAAAAAAAAAAAAAAACAAAAAAAAAAAAAAAAAAAACGGGATGAATCAAGAGGGGAGAAGAAAAAAATCGAAATGTCTGGGCCACCACTGGTGTCAAGTCTTAAGACAGAGAAGATGGCGCTATATTGGATACTTAACTCATGGAAATCAATTTTATTTTAATGCTATTTTGAAGCTCCACCTCCAAACTTTCGTCATGGCCCTAATATAACCTAACGGTTGAACTATGTTTCTGGGATTTATGCCTGGCTGATACTCATCCGGTGTTATAACTTGTTTTGCGGTCCTGGTGGGGTTAAATGTCATTCATTCGAGACGATCTGAGAATCACCAAACAGGCACTGAAATGAGAAACTAAGAGATTGAGGAAACTAGGACGTGGAAGAGAAATCCTAAAGGGAACGTTGACGCGAGAAGCCAAAAGTGCTGGACTGGATTCCATACACGACTCAGGGTGATTGCATATGATATACTGGAATGGGAAAACAGACTGCGAGCCCTTTATGTGCTCTACAATGGCACACAAGAACAATGAATGAGTAAATTCTGCAGTCATCCATAAAATGGCAGTTGGCATATTATGTTGTGGTTTGCAGCTAGGCTGTGATATAGGCACCTTTTGTCCCAAAACATCAAATTTTAGCAAACTCCCTTTTATTCCCCTTTTATGACATGCTTGTTTGAGAACCGGGGATGGGGCAGAAATAAAAGTTAAGCAAAAGAAGAGGTCATATTCACGTTTCCAGGCCCATCTACACACTGGCTGACCTTTCACTCATGGCTTCTCAGACTGTTCTACGTCAGAGGGGTGTCTCGTTGTCTTGCCTCCAATTACATCAGCGCCGATGTCGCATGTTCTTTACTGCACGACGACAGTTTTTAACGACATCAGAACATCTATAACTTGCCCTAACCCTAACCCCCTACCCACAGCCTGAGCCTAGGTCCAAGAGAGACCCTCTTCGAAGAAAAGTGTACAACGTGACACTCCTCTGACCTTGACCAGACTGAAAAAGTGTGTAGATGGGCCGGGAAACGTGAATAGGACCAAAGAAGAAACTCCAGCCTGTCTACTCACCGTTGTAGAGCAGATGCATACAGAAAATGTGAGGGCTTCTCGAAAGGGCACACAGAGCCGCCGGGACACAAACAGTTATGCAGGATCCTCTTTTCTTCACACTGGGACCCATCCTCGAGCTCTCTGGGCGTCAGAAACACGTCGGCGCAGACAGCTCGTTCAGGGCACGTCATGTTGTTGTTCCTCTGTGTTTGTAAGGATTTCATTGTCAGCGATGCATTGTAATACACAGTCATTGAATAGACACACATACACACTACACACACACACACACACAAAGAAAGAAAGAAAGAAAGAAAGAAAGAAAGAAAGAAAGAAAGAAAGAAAGAAAGAAAGAAAGAAAGAAAGAAAGAAAGAAAGAAAGAAAGAAAGAAAGAAAGAAAGAAAGAAAGAAAGAAAGAAAGAAAGAAAGAAAGAAAGAAAGAAAGAAAAAAAAGAAAGAAAAAAAAAGAAAGAAAGAAAAAAAGAAAGAAAGAAAGAAAGAAAGAAAGAAAGAAAGAAAGAAAGAAAGAAAGAAAGAAAGAAAGAAAGAAAGAAAGAAAGAAAGAAAGAAAGAAAGAAAGAAAGAAAGAAAGAAAGAAAGAAAGAAAGAAAGAAAGAAAGAAAGAAAGAAAGAAAGAAAGAAAGAAAGAAAGAAAGAAAGAAAGAAAGAAAGAAAGAAAGAAAGAAAGAAAGAAAGAAAGAAAGAAAGAAAGAAAGAAAGAAAGCTACTGAACGTACATAATTTTGTAATAATTTTGACATTCTAGTTCTGCAATTTAATACAGGCGTAATACAGCACTATAATATAGTTGTTTACGTTGACCAGCATATACATCATTTATTATTTATAAATAAATTTCGTGATTTAAAGCGTCTCTATGTTTCAAACATTGTTTTAGATTTCATTTTCTATAATGTATCGTATGATATGAGATAACAACATTTGAATTAGAATAAGTTTTAAAAAAATAGTAAAGATCCCTTTTCATGCCATAGGCGCATCGGGCATATGGGAAGAGCACCCATATTTTCAAAGCCCATTCATCACTTTTAATTAGAATAGTAAGAGAAAATAAAAATACTCTTCTCATACTTGTATAATTCAACATCCAGTTCACTATTTCGTGGTCTCTCTCTCTCTCTCTCTCTCTCTCTCTCTCTCTCTCTCTCTCTCTCTCTCTCTCTCTCTCTCTCTCTCTTTCACACACACATGCACAGAGAGAAATAGAGTTTTAAACAATATCACTCATTAAAAAAAAAAATCAGATTATTAACAGGCTAAACTTATCCCTTCAGCCTGTTTCATACTCATATGAAGTAAAAGCGGCCTACATTTTAATGAGTGACATTTTTAAAATTGCTCACAAGTATAACTCAAGGTTCAGTCAATCAATTGCAGTTATTTGCATCTGTGTCATTAGTAGTTTTTAAGTGTACAGCGTTTTCCGTCCATGAGGAAAGATGCACCACTGAAAAACTATACATTTCTTTCATGTGAGCGTGTGTATGAACAGTGTACGGTAGAACCTTGCGTAACGAGCACGTCTTATAACGAGTAATTCGCATAACGAGCAAAACAAATTGTAAAAGAATGACTTGCTTAACCAGCGACGTTTCGCATAACGAGTGGCGAGAAGAGGGGAAGTCCCAGATTGTGCGCATGTTACATCAGTCCGTGTTTAGCTCTCGTTCCAGTAGCAATGTAGTGTCGCTTGTGATCACACATTTTCTCAAACTTGTGTTATATGTGCATGAATAAACATTAATTTAATTAATTATTAGGAAGATAATTAGGAAATAGATTTGTAATTTTTGTGTGTGAAAAGTTTAATAAAGCATTGCAAAAATTTCCCCAAAGAAAAAGCAGCAAGAAAACAGCCATAAGAGAGTAAAAATAACCATAGAAATGAAACATCAAATCATTGAAAAGCGAGAACGAGGTGTAAGCGTGGCTGATCTAGCACGCACATACAATCGGTCTATATCAACGATTTGCACTATCCTCAAGAACAAGGACAAATTTAAGGAGATAGATGCTTCACAGAGAGTGACAAGAATATCTGTGCAACGGATATGTATTCTCGACAATGTTGAAAGGTTGCTTCTCATATGGATAAATAAAAAGCAATTGCTAGGTGACACTATTACCGAGAACATCATTTGTGAGAAAGTGAAAATGATTTCGCCGACCTCGTTAAGACGCTAGGATCATCAACGGCCGTTGATTAAGGGAAGCCGTGGGTGGTTCAAGAAGTTCAAGAGGTGAACCGGCATCCACAGCGTTGAGAGGCACGATGAAGCAGCAAGTTCCGACACAAAAGAAGATGAGGACTTCATCGGCGATTTCAAGAATTTCGTAGATTCTGAAGGTTACTTGAAGCAACTGGTTTTTAGTTGTGACGAAACAGATCTCTGCTGGAAAAAGATTCTGAAGCAAACGTATAAAACAGCAGAGGAGAATGCATTGCCCGGCCACAAGCCAATGAAAGCTCGTCTCACGTTGTTATTCTGTGCCAATGCAAGCGGCGATTTGAAAATCAAACCGCTGCTTGTTTACCATTCAAGAACTCCACGAGCCTTAATAAATGCAAAATCCAGAAGAGAAGGCTAAATGTGATGTGGAGATCCAACAGGAAGGTTTGGGTGACACGTAACCTTTTTTTACTGATTGTACAAGAATGTGTTTAGTCCTTCTGTGACAAATTATTTGCTTTAGATGGATCTGCCACTCAATGTCTTGCTTGTAATGGATAACGCTCCTGCCCATCCTCCAGGCCTACAAGATTACCTCGCTGAAGAATTTAAGTTAATCAAGATCCAGTTTCTGCCTCTTAACACCACTCCGTTTCTCCAGCCCATGGACCAGCAAGTTATTTCTAACTTTAAGAAGCTCTAAACTAAAGCACTCTTCGCGCCTTGTTTTCAGGTGGCTGCAGGGATCAACCTCACTCTCAGAAAGTTTTAGAAAAATTACTTCCACGTCGTTGCTTGTTTCAAGATGATCGACAAGGCGTAAGAAGGATTTACGAAGAGAACTCTAACTTCTGCTTGGAAGAAGCTTTGGCCGGAGAGTGTTGTCAAATGTAACTCTGAGGGGTTTAAGACAGAACCTGTGGAACCTGTAGTAGTCAACGAGATTGTGTCGTTGGCCACTATCATTGGATTAGGGGTGGGTAACAGTGATATCGAAGAGCTTGTGGAAAAGTACAGCCAAAAGCTGACCACCGAATAGCTTATGGAGTTGCACTGTGTTTCACAGCAAGAAGATTTGGAGGAAAATTTGTCGATGAGGAGGAGGAGGTAACAGAAAAGCAACAATCTTCTGGCAAAATAAGAGAAATGCTGAAAGCATGGGAAACTGTTGCATCTAACATTGAGAAGCATCACCCTAATAAGGAAGTTGCAATGCGCGCTGCAAAATTATTTTATGATATTGCTGTGACGCATTTTCGCCAATTTTTGAAGCGTCGGTATGTATGTATGTATGTATGTATGTATGTATGTATGTATGTATGTATGTATGTATGTATGTATGTATGTATGTCTGTCTGTCTGTCTGTCTGTCTGTCTGTCTGTCTGTCTGTCTGTCTGTCTGTCTGTCTGTCTGTCTGTCTGTCTGTCTGTCTGTCTGTCTGTCTGTCTGTCTGTCTGTCTGTCTGTCTGTCTGTCTGTCTGTCTGTCTGTCTGTCTGTCTGTCTGTCTGTCTGTCTGTCTGTCTGTCTGTCTCTGTCTGTCTGTCTGTCTGTCTGTCTGTCTGTCTGTCTGTCTGTCTGTCTGTCTGTCTGTCTGTCTGTCTGTCTGTCTGTCTGTCTGTCTGTCTGTCTGTCTGTCTGTCTGTCTGTCTGTCTGTCTGTCTGTCTGTCTGTCTGTCTGTCTGTCTGTCTGTCTGTCTGTCTGTCTGTCTGTCTGTCTGTCTGTCTGTCTGTCTGTCTGTCTGTCTGTCTGTCTGTCTGTCTGTCTGTCTGTCTGTCTGTCTGTCTGTCTGTCTGTCTGTCTGTCTGTCTGTCTGTCTGTCTGTCTGTCTGTCTGTCTGTCTGTCTGTCTGTCTGTCTGTATGTATGTATGTATGTATGTATGTATGTATGTATGTATGTATGTATGTATGTATGTATGTATGTATGTATGTATGTATGTATGTATGTATGTATGTAGGTAGGTACACACGCACGCACGAATATAAGTAGGCAGGCAGGTAGGTAGGTAGGTAGGTAGGTAGGTAGGTAGGTAGGTAGGTAGGTAGGTAGGCAGGTAGGCAGGTAGGCAGGTAGGTAGGCAGGCAACCAGGCAGGCAGTCATCTATATATGTAAAAATCAATGTTTGTGTGTTTGTTTCACCCCTATAGACTCGGAAACTACTGAACTGATTTAGCTGAAATTTTCAGGATATGTTTGTTGTGGTACCGGATTTTGAACCGTCGTGGTTTGAAATTCAACCTGTCACTGTTAGAGATAGGTGACCACAATTAATGCCAAAATATACGCAACTAATATTTATAACTTT
>CAJHNH020001925.1:0-15000 GCA_905116865.2 Candidula unifasciata | reverse complement strand
TTCTAAGGACGCAATAAAGTTTCAAGGGGGCGTCAAGCAACTGTTTAATTGAGTCCATTAGTACATGCCCCAAACTGTTACACACAAATCCCCCCCCCCCCCCCCCCCCCCCCCCCCCCCCCCGTTTAGTAAAAATGAATGACCCTTTTCCATACCTTCCGGTAGATTGGGCATATAGGGGTAGACCTAAATTATATAGACCAATCGGCATTCGACAAGTTATGTGTTCAACATCACTAGGATTTTTTAAGTTTAACTGTAAGTAAAATATGGCTCTTGACATGGCCAACTTTTTTTTCCCTTCTGTTTTGCTATCATGTGACGTTAGTGGTCAGGTCTAGCTACTGAGTTCTGTCTTGAAGACCGCCAATAATTTTTACAAGCCTTAATAACTTTATACTATGGTGCCAAACATACACATTCTTTCTTCATGTCTGTCTGTCTGTCTGTGTGTCTGTCTGTGTGTCTTCCTGTGTGTCTGTCTGTCTGTCTGTCTGTCTGTCTGTCTGTCTGTCTGTCTGTCTGTCTGTCTGTCTGTCTGTCTGTCTGTCTGTCTGTCTGTCTGTCTGTCTGTCTGTCTCTGCTTCCCCCCCTACTTTTCCTATTGTCACGACGTAGTCCACTTATCTTCCTCTAATGACATGCCGTGGACGGGAGGAAAAAGGGGGGGGGGGGAGACATTGCTTGCCCGCTTCTGATAAAGTAATGTGTTCTGTGTGTTAATTTCTTACACACACGTTCATTCTCTTTTTGTTTGCCCATAGTGCTCTCATTATTCTTATATAGAAGCACATTTCGGCGGCTGCCACAAAATTACATTTTGTTTAGTTCTAATTAAGTGTTTGTGTTTGGGGGCGTATTGTTGTTGTTAAAGACTGGCACATCCGCTTTTAAATAGCTCTTTTATTTAGCACTGGCTCACTAACTATCAAATAAATCAAGATTTCACAGACAAGCGGCAGTCTATTGTCCACACGATGTTCTCATTATTGTGCTATAGATTGTCTGCTAGAGGAAAGAAATCTCGTGTAAGTGAAAGTTAGCAGCTCAAGACGTAAATCGTAAATTTGATGGCTTCTAAAACTTTAGTAATCAAGGTAAACATTTTCTTCTAATTCCTAGCAAACGTTTTAGTCTATTTAGAATCCTTAACTCAGACTTAAGTGATGAAACTTGTGGTGGATTTCAAGAAATTATTGCAGATTATTTTGCAGAGACTGCCGTTGCATTGACTCATCCGGTACTGGGTAGAAGCGATGTTATCAATACCATAAGCAGCATTTACACGCAAGTGAAAGGTTTAGACGACGGATCAACATCACGGCACAAGGATAGTAACTAGGCTGTACCGAATAGTGATTTTCACAATTCAGCCGAAAACGAATAGCGGGACCAACTATTCGGCCGAATACAAATAAGAAAAGTGTATCATCATCATCAGGTGCCTTGCCGACTATCGTGGGCGATTATGCCTCGCCACAGTCATGCAGCATATATCAGTTCGTGTGCTGAGACACCTCAATGCCATGCAGCAAGACTGTCAAGAATCTTCTCTCCTTGTCTTCCTCTATCCATCCTTCCACAGATCTTTCCAGTGGTCACAACATGTTCCATTTTCCTTCTTCTCATAACATGGCCGAAAAAATGATGACTGTTTCCTTCTGACGTCTGTGATTAGTTGTCTTCGGGCTCCCGCCTCTTTCAAAACCTCTTGGTTGCTTTTTTTTTTTTTTTTGCTGTCCAAGGTATTTTAAGCATTTTTCTGTAAAACCTCATCTCTGAGGCCTCAAGAAATTGTTTGGCCTGCCTACTGATTGTCCAGAACTCACAACGCATTGCCTTTAAATATAAGTGCTTACTTGACGAGGCTAACAGTTGCTATTGTACAGACCACATTCTCCACTTTAAAATTTCAGCCAAAATGTAATCACAACCTTACTTATCCGCTGCATCTTCACGAATACAGATGGAGGATCGGTCGCACCTCGAGATAAATACAGAGACAATTTTTATCACGCTGCGGTTTGCATTTTAGGCAGTATGATATACATTGAATGTGAAACAAGGGGAAAAAAAACAACTCTTTTTGACAGTGGCGAGGAAAGACAACTTAAATGTTAACTTCTAAGTATCTTCACGCCTTCTTTAATAATGTCACAATTTATAGCCGACTTTTCTTGATTTTCGCCGCGGCACCCCTGGCATACGCACTCAGTTTGAGAACCTCTGCTGTAATGCCTCGATCGAGTCAGCAGACAAAGACCTTGTCAGCTGGGGTACTACGCAACCGGGTCGCAGTTTCACCCCGCTACGACAGACTTAGGCAACAGCAACTATTGTGTTAAAGAGAAAGTTTTTAGTAAGGTAACCACTATTAGTATTCGGCCCGACCGCAAGAATTCAACCGAATACTGAATAGTTATTAGGTCCACTATTCGGCCCCGAAGCGAATACGAAGCGAATATTCGGTACAATCCTAATAGTAAGCCATAAGTGCTCTGTTCTATTTCTGACTCAAGTCTGAGTTCGAAGAATCTCAGCGCAGTGCACGAACTCCTTAGCACTGGCTAGCCTCGGTAGCGCAGTAGGTAGCGCGTCAGTCTCATAATCAAGCAAATGAATACTGTGAAGGGCACGACTCCGTATCCCTGTCCAGGCTGATGGACATCCAAACGTAACCTGGAGCTGCAAGAACCAAAAATGTTACCACGGGCACAAGACAATTGAGCTATCAACGATGAGCAAGCGTCTTCAGCAGTTTTAAGCTGGTGGGGCTACTGGGGAGAAACCCCTATTGACATATCAGACTTCTGGTCTGAAATGGAGGCTAGGGATTGCATAATGTTAACCTTCGAAGCTATTTTTGTTTTCGTGTTTTCGACAGCACTTTGCTAATACAGTTTCCACACATTAACGGTGGTCTACAGCTTCGCTGTCTGAGCTACTGAGCTTAGTGCTTGGTGCAGCCGCGTGAGCTGTATTTTTTCATGGTGAATACCTTTCATGTGTGCGCGGTTGAGTCGTGGTATTCAATGTGGCCGGTAGCCGGTTTGAGTGTGAGATGGTGGAATACCGTATGTAATAATTCTACGTGTGTGTAACCAAGTCATCGTTCCCGGCAACCCCTATGAAGGTACAAACTGCATTTCTGTTGGCGACTGCTGGTTCTGGCGCCTCTAGCAACTGCCACATGTATTTACTGCGTGAGGGACCTTTTATTTCATTTTCACTGCACAGGAATGGAGCAAGTGTGCGGCAATCAGATTGCAGTGAAGCTGAAACCTCGACTAATACTAAGACTAAAACCTAATGGATATATCCGGATAGCTGTGATGATAATCATCACTAATCACTAATCATTAATCCAAGACATTGTTAAGGTGGAGTGGCAGCGCTGTTCAACATGCAACTATAGTTCGTTCAACAACTCATGAACACGTATGCAAGCCATTTTCTCGAAAACTGCCAGTTTGATCACAATTATTTTTTTTCACGCACTCTTAATATATCCATGTCGTTAAGAAAGTTTTTTTTTTTTTTTTTTTGGTTCAATAAAGAAGAAAATTATTTGTAATTTTTTCCTCCCTTCTTTACGAAATATATTTTATCATGAAACCGTCTTGGTAGACTTTTGGAAGGTTTACTTTCATTTTTTTCAGGAAGTAATGCACACTATGACTGGTTTAACAGGGGGTCAGAAAAAAACTACTTAATGTCATGATTTGTTCGTGCAAATTCACACTATTAGTGATCTGAAGCCAAATATAGGTCAAGGCTGTTTAGTCAAAGGCATCCTCAAATTAGTGTTCAGTTATTGTGTCACATAGCTAGCTTATAAAAGTGGACGTAGACATCAATTTCAAAATGAATTTGAGATGCACATTTATAACTGTGCAGAAGGTTACCGTTTTACTGTACCAGCACTTCCTCAGGGAATCTAAGATGGGTCATTTATATTGTGATATTCGTGACCCAGAGAAACGAACACGATTGGCGTTTGGTCTGGATACAGAATCATTTAACCGTTGTATTAGACACGACACAGAGTACACTCATTTCAAGCAAGAGGGGAAAATGAAAGTTGACATAGTAATGGATTTTGCCCCCTATCATAATGCCGTATCAGAGGAAGACAAAATATCAGCGATATCAAATACAAAATATCAAATTAGGACACGGCTTGCTAAGGAAAATGTCAACTTTGACGACACATATTTTAAGGCAGAGTTGTTGCAGCTTGTGATAAAAACAAATAAGACAAAGGTGTATCACAAAATCATTAATACATACGGCCACATTTCTTTGCCACTCCCTGCATATCGTTCACACCTCAACCAGATAGAGATGTTTTGGGCTAAAGCCAAAAGACAAGTTGCCGAAAAGAACAGTACATTTAAAATGGGTGATGCTGAAGTTCTAACACGTGAGTCCTTCTAAAAAATAGACATTCATTTCTGGAAAAAAGTGCGTTGAACGTGTCCTCCGAGAGGAAGACGAGTACTGGCAACGAGATGGATTACAATTTGTTTATCTATTAACAATTATCAACCTTTTGGGATCGTCAGATTCAGAATGATTAAAACCATTTTTTGATGAGTGGTTGAATATCATCAACCCGTTAGGTACATCTACAATTGCAACAAAGACAGCTCCATATCCTAATGTGTCAACCATAATACAATTTTCTGTGAAGTTAAGATACACCTTTGGGTCTAAGGGGGACTGTAGGGGAATACTAACTGTTGCAAATTGGGAACATGTTTTACAATTGAACAAAGATAGATTGACTGGATCTGCACCACTGGGTGGTGAATTGATACATGACAAGACTGATGTGGTCAAGGTCCTTTGGGAACAAATAATGAAGTCAGAAGAGAAACTGAATTATCATAGCCTGGAGAGATAGATACACCTGCGTGTGAACCGAGGGCCTGGCAGGCACACTAAACTCAGAGGAATGGCAAGATGGACATATAATCAGACTACGTCCGGTACCATTGGCTGCTGAAAATGGTGACGGTGCCCATATGTGAGTGCCCCGAGTGATATGATGTATTTCTTGACTCAACTCAACTCGGTTGAACATACATGACAACAAATAAATTTACTGTACCTATCAGTGTATTATGAAGACACGCCTCTGACAAATTTTTAAAAAAAAAGGGAAATTTTTGTGTTTTTTATATTGTGAAGCTTGCTGATATACTTTTCGTCCAGTTGTATATCTTTCCTTGAAAAAAAAAAAAATGAACCAGAAATTCAGATTTTTACTGTAAAATCTAAAAGTTCAATCCATTTATTTACAATAGTTCCGAAAAGTTCAAATGAATTGACTAGTATTCAGCACCCTGAGTTTCTATGGAGTAAAGAATACCGCTATTTTTTTTTTTTTTTTGCGTTATGGAAATTCTAAGGCTGCATGCAAAAAATAAATGTTGCGATCTAACATATAGTTTTTGATAAAATGACTTGCAAGTGTGTTTAATAGTTGTTGAACGAACTCTAGAATATTTACTGACAATTAGCAGATAAAATAAATAATAAAGTAACATATTTGTTTCTCCAAGTTAGTGATGCATGACGAATATGGTGCTAGAGCAATGTGTCCTAAAGTAGGCGCTACCTTGAGTGGGTGGAGGTGAGACTAGAGCTTGGGCGGTCCAGGGGTCGAAACCTCAGGTACAGTTAAGGCGCATAGAATGAATTATTAGAATGGATAAGGTCTCGCGGGGATGGGGAAGGGACGGGGAGTGGGGGGGGGGGGGAGAGAGAGAGAGGTAGAGGGAGAGCATCATTCTGTTTAACCGTTCATATCTGTTTCAATGCAGTATAACAGATTAAAATCGCAGTGACTTCCAAACAAACAAAGACATAACCAATCATGTTTATCCTTTTCATTAACATTTGTCTCAATGTTTTTCTTGTGTTTCGTTTTACAATGCCTATATTTTCATTACTGAGTACAAGAATGGCTCAAACTGAAATTTCTGCACGGAGCAGTTACAATCTGGATTTCTGAATAAGAGACTGTATAAGCGATTGGATTGGACTTGAGTAGCCTCTTCTGCAAGTCGGTAAAAGTAAGGAAGGGGGTATCTCAAAGTAACGTAATAGTCCTGAATCTTTTCAAGGTTTACATGGGGGTGTCTCAGAGCAACGTAATAGTGCTGAATCTTTGCGTGGTTTACATGGGGGTCTCTCAGAGCAACGTAATAGTGCTAAATCTTAGCGTGGTTTACATGGGGGTGTCTCAGAACAGCGCAATAGTCCTGAATCTTCTCGTGGTTTACATGGGGGTGTCTCAGAGCAACGTAATAGTGCTGAATCTTTTCGTGGTTTACATGGGGGTGTCTCAGAACAGCGCAATAGTCCTGAATCTTCTCGTGGTTTACATGGGGGTGTCTGGAGGAGGGTCTGACTAAACCTGAGTGCTTCCTGCATCTCCGGATGTAATGGGTAACCGTGAATCAGCTTAGGGCCACAGTTGTGGGCAGCCTATCTACCACCCCCTGAAATATTAGACTAACTTGTGACCTGTGGATTTCCCCTGATTGGGGAAGGATACTTTTTTCTCCATGGCATGGAGTCACGGTCGGATATAGACTTGATGATGCCCTAAGCTATATGAAGCCGCGAGGCCCCTACCGTTTTCAATTACACCACTTATTTTCAGAAAACTTTAACATATTTGTCAGGTAATCTCAGAAAATTTAAACATATATATCAGTTAATCTCAGAAAACTTTAACTTATATGCCAGTTAATCTCAGAAAAATGTAACATGTATGTCAGAAACTTCAACATATATGTCAGTTAATCTCAGAAAACTTTAACATATATGCCGGTTAATCTCAGAAAACTCTAATATATGTCAGTTCATCTCAGAAAACTTTAACATATAAGTCATTTAATCTCAGAAAACTTTAACATATATGCTAGTTAATCTCAGAAAAATTTAAAATATGTCTGTAAATCTCAGAAGATTTTAACATATATGTTAGTTAATTAAACGTAGAAGTTGGCGCACATCAAGCTGATTATTTTGCTCAATTTAAATAGGTTAAAACAAATCAGAATAAATAAAAATATGAGATAATATTTCCCAAAATAATATTAATACAATTGGAAAATGTATGGAGATGTATTTTTGTGTGTGGATATATTAAAAGAAAATTAGGTTTGTTGGAAAAAGGGGAATTTTTTAAAGTCCCCTACAGAATGTGAGATCCTTAGCTTAGCTAAGTTAGCTAATGCGTATATTTTAAGCACTGTATGGAGGGGTGTCTGCACATAAATTGAAACATGTTGCTAGAGATGGCAGACTGTGAGAGAGGCTTGCTCGCCCACGCCAGTCAGCAAGGCTCTGGACAATGTTGATGATAAAGATAAAGGTAAAAAAAAATCCCTGATTATGATGATGATGGTGATGATGTTGATGCCGATGAAGATGATTATGATGATGATTACGATGATGATTACGATGATGATGATGATGATGACGTTTCTTCGTACTGACTGAGTCACTCACGGAAAACTTTATGAAAGTATCCCTCAAGCCGTTCCTGTATTAAAGTAATCCCATAAAGAACACTTTAGCCAGATCGATGATAGGGTAGAAATAAAAGGAGGAGGTGGAGAGAGAAACAAATCCTAAATTGATAACGTTGGGGATTGAATAGGATCAGACAGCATCACACTAATATGTTGAACATCGTGCAATAAATTGAAAAATTGACCACAGTAGAACGATTGGATTAGCTGAGACGGCTAATGGGTGGGAAAAGCAGATAGAAAAGAGACGAAAATAAAAAAAAAGTAAAAAAAAACCTTGCTCAAAGATGTTGCATGGCATATTGTCGAGGGCTAGAAAAACAAACAAAGCAGTTCTCATCCCAGTAGGTGTTGAGTTGAGTTGAGTCAAGAATTGGCAGCACAGCTCTCGGGGCATTCCCATGCATGCTCCGTCCTCATCTTCAGCAGCCAGCGCAGAGTTCCAATACTGATGGTACGAGTCAAAATCTGGTTATATGTCTGTCTTGCTTTTCCTCTGAGTGTAGTGAGCCGGCCAGACAGGTGCAACTGGTAAACTGAAGGGAACGGTTAGACGCAGGCAGTGGGTATTATATGTGTGTGCGTGCGCGCGTGTTTGTGTGTGTTTGTTTGTGTGTGTGTGTGTTTGTGTGTGTGTTTTTGTGTGTGTTTGTGTGTGTGTTTGTGTGTGTTTGTGCGTGTGTGTGTTTGTGTGTGTTTGTGTATGTGTTTGTGTGTGTGTTTGTGTGTATGTTTGTGCGTGTTTGTGCGTGTGTTAGTGTGTGTGTTCGTGTGCGTGTGTTTGTGTGTGTGTGTTTGTGTGTGTGTGTGTGTTTGTGTGTGTGTGTTTGTATGTGTGTGTTTGTGTGTATGTGTGTTTGTGTATGTTTGTGTGTGTATGTGTGTGTGTGTTTGTGTGTGTGTGTGTTTGTGTGTGTGTTTGTGTGTGTTTGTGTGTTTGTTTGTATGTCTGTGTGTGTTTGTTTGTGTGTGTTTGTGTGTGTTTGTGTGTGTTTGTGTGTGTGTTTGTGTGTGCGTGTGTTTGTGTGTGTGTGTGTGGGTATGTTATGAGAAGGGATGGAATCGAGAACTTGGTAACAACTGGCAAGATTGATGAAAAGAGAGCACGAGGAAGGAAAAGAGGTAAATACATCGATGGTTTAGCCACAGAGGGAGCGGCTGGCTGAACGGTTGAAACGCTTGGCTTTCAAGCGGGAGACCTGATTTCGAATCCTCGGTAAGGCTGGTTTTCTTTTTTTTTTTTTTTTCTGTCGGGGGCAAAATAACATTCTCACTTGCACAGTCTGTGGCGTCAGCACTAGCCATGCGGCCCTAAATCCTCAGACTCAAAGACCCCCTTGCCTACACAACAGAAGTGGTATAATAAAGGGAGTTAATGTCAGTTTTAGCCACATGGATTGGGTGAGCAAGAATATTGATCTGATCCGTGGTTCTGGTGATCGTGTGAGCTGGCGAAAAACGACCTGTGCTTACCGGCACCGCACATGATGATGATAATGATGATAGTGGTGAGGAGGAGGAGGAGGAGACAAGTTGGAACGTAAACTACTTACGAATGTTTGAGAACAGAATATCTAGACAGTGGCAGTAAGAGGAACAACTTATAATATTCAAACTGATTATCGTCTGCTCGCTTCTTGCCAAGACTTGCCCAGTATGCCATCTTCTTTGTCTTAGGTTTAGGTTTAGACGACATATCAACATCATGGCACAAGGGTAGTAACCCATAAGTGCTCCGTTTAACTTCTGACTCGAGCCTGAGACCGAAAAATCGTAGTGCAGTGCACGAACTCCGTAGCAGCGGTGAGGATCCTTTAATACGTAGCCTAACTTTTCAACTCCAAATTTTGGTTTTCCAGACAGTTCCACTATTTCTTAATCTATTTTGAACTCATTACATTTAGAATTCTTAAATAACTCACGGCAGTTATCTCCGATCTCCATCTGATGATCATACTACTTGGACAAGAATGAGGTGAGGTGCAATTGGACTTTCCAGGACTAGACGTGCACCCCTTTTAGCCTGAACCAACCTGAAAGTCACGTTGTTGTTTTTTTTAAAGTTTGCTTTTCACACCTTCAGGCGCATCGGGTATTTGGTAAAAGCACCAATATTTTCACAGACCAATCGGCAATAGGATGGTGATGTAGTCAGCATTATGCCGGCCGTCTTTACTTCCACAAGACAAATATCCTAGTACCCATTTTAGACTGGGTCGACCTGATACGCCCCATACCATGATAAAAATCCACGCAGCCAGCAGTGGATTTTGATCGCGACACGTTTGAATTACTTACTAGTCAGACTCTCAAAGCCTAAGCCAAGGATGCAGCTAAGTTATTTAAGCAAAATACAATTTCGGATTCGAGCTCAATGTCTTCAGGACGGCAATTAAGCGCCCCGCAGCTACAAGACCACGGCTTCCCGACCTTTTATGAGGATAGGTTAAAGATAAAGTTTACAACACAAACCGCAGCAAACAGTGAGATAAGAGCTTCGTTGAAAGTGAATTCATTCAAACACCAATTAAACTGATTCATGATGTGGCAATTCCATTTGTACACATTATCACAAGTGCCTCAAATAGAACGGTCATTACTTGGAGTCCCAGCATCAAATCTGATGCTTGGGATTCCATTTGCCTTTTTAATCGGTTAATCGGGTAATAGCAGTTTCAACTTTACAGTAAAGTCTTCACTTTATATCTGCTCCGTTTAATGTCGGCGAAAACTACCCAGAATGCCCATCGATGTCCCTTACGGGGAAAAAATTGAGGCAGTTGTCAGAAGTGCCAAAACAAACAGTGGACCACGAGAACTGCAGTAAAAGCTGTTAAAAGGGGAAAGTTTTTAATAGCCTGTAGCTAGCTCTATCTTTCTCAACGGAGTGGGTAATCGCCAACAAGGGAGATGCAAAAATGATGTGGTTTCAGCGTCGATTCCCTGTGATTTAAAAATATATACACTCTAGAACTAAATTCGAAGGGACAACTTTCAGGGCACCAGGCAAATGGCTTAAGGACTTACCTTAGGACATTAGCACAACATATAAAGGTATACTGGCAATCATATGTGTAGAACGATGGTGCTGACATATCATGGGACACAGGTGCTAAGAAAACTAGCACTCACGTATCATAGAAAACTAACACCCGCAAACTATAGAACATTGGCACCCACATATAATAGACACATTGGCACCCACATACCATAAAACCCTTGCACCAACATACCATAGAACACTGACACCCACATATCACATACCACCGGCACTCAAATATCATAGAATACTAGCACCCGTATTTCATAAGACACTGCACCCTTACATTATATTACACCGGCACCCAGGTATCGTAGAGCCTGGCACACAGATATTATGCAGCACTGGCACCCACACATTACGGAGCACTAGCACCCACATTTCATAAGACACTAGCACCCATATATCATAGAACACTCACATCCACATATCATAGAATACTTGCACCCATATATCATAGAACTCTCACATCCACATATCATAGATACTGGCACCCATATATCATAGAACACTCACATCCACATATCATAGAACACTGGCACCCATATATCAAAGAACACTCACATCCACATATCATAGAATACTTGCACCCATATATCATAGAACACTCACATCCACATATCATAGAACACTGGCACCCATATATCATAGAACACTCACATCCACATATCATAGAACACTGGCACCCATATATCATAGAACACTGGCACCCATATATCATAGAACACTGGCACCCATATATCATAGAACACTGGCACCCATATATCATAGAACACTCACATCCACATATCATAGAACACTGGCACCCATATATCATAGAACACTCACATCCATATATCATAGAACACTGGCACCCATATATCATAGAACACTCACATCCATATATCATAGAACACTCACATCCACATATCATAGAACACTGGCACCCATATATCATAGAACACTCACATCCACATATCATAGAACACTGGCACCCATATATCATAGAACACTCACATCCACATATCATAGAACACTGGCACCCATATATCATAGAACACTCACATCCACATATCATAGAACACTGGCACCCATATATCATAGAACACTCACATCCATATATCATAGAACACTCACATCCATATATCATAGAACACTGGCACCCATATATCATAGAACACTCACATCCACATATCATAGAACACTGGCACCCATATATCATAGAACACTCACATCCACATATCATAGAACACTGGCACCCATATATCATAGAACACTCACATCCACATATCATAGAACACTGGCACCCATATATCATAGAACACTCACATCCACATATCATAGAACACTGGCACCCATATATCATAGAACACTCACATCCACATATCATAGAACACTGGCACCCAAATTTCATAGAACACTGGCACCCACACATAATAAAACACTGGCACTCACATATCACAGACTCCTGCACCCATATATCGTATGTCACCGGCATCCATATATCACGGGGCACTGGCAGCCACATAACGAATTCTGGCAGCGACTTATCGTTGAAAACTGGTGCCCATATATCTCTGAACTCTGCATCCGTGTATTTGTGAACACTGATAAGCAAAGGGAGTCCCCGTGGCGGAGAGGCTAGACGCACGCCGCGGATCGGAAGGTCGTGGGTTCGTTCCCTGGCGGAGCCGGACTTTTTTTCAAAAATGACCTTGGCTCTCAGGTCGACCCAGCCTTGAGTGGGTACCGGGTGCAGTCTCTGGAAGAAGAGGCAGCCGGCGTGATGCTGACCACATCACCCATCTTGTGCCGATTGGTCCATAAAAATATAGGTCTAGCCCTATATGCCCTTTACGCATGAGGGCGTGGAAAAGGGTCCATACTTACTTTACTGATAAGCATAATTCATATAACACTTGTATCCACATATCAAGGGACACAATAAAAAATATATCATTGAAAAATGAAGCCCACATATCATACAGTCTGGCAATTAAAAAAAAAAATCGATTATATTGTGGTTAAAACAAGAACGCCACCTACAAAGCAAAGACTGCCATCTAAACAAACATCATTTTGTCAATGATTTGGCAAAATTGTAACACCGCCTGGTCAGCAGACGATAATTAACCAGCTATTTTGTTTAGCTAGTGAGCGTTCTGTCGTTACGTATGTAACATTGAGACAAGTATAGCTATTACCATGTCTCAAACAGTGCTGTTGAGACAGTTAAATTGATGATGTAAGTGTTGGGTGTGGGACATTACTCTGCCTAACTTCTCTTACACTATGGGATAAGATTTTACACATCACTGGTTAAAAACTTAAATATAGGCCCCTTTCCACGCAGTGTCACATGGGGCAGATGATGTTAGTCTCATATCTTTTTCATTGACCAGTAACTGGATGGATGTGGTTAACACCGGGAGGAAATGTAAATGTGATAATTAAGTACTCGAACGTTCTTCATTCGGCACTCCTAGCTAAGTACTGCCGTGTTTCAAACTTGGATTACAGCTTACAGCAATATTACCGCGCAAGTGCAAACCAACACAGCTGGATCACCAAAACGACAAGTAGAATGGTTTCAAGAAACTTTGACTGAGGGACCAGGTTAACTTACTGCGATAGTTATAATTCTGTTTATTTTCTGCTGGTCCTCAAGGTTGGTGGTTGAAGCGTAAGGCCGACACCGCTACCTTTGTTGAACATTATTTCGACACGATACAAATATCTAATCCTCCATTTCAGATGGATTTAAACGGACAACGACCCTGGAACGTTAATATACAGACGGATCTATGAATACTCGGTGACACCAACTGGAAAGAGAAGGCTGACCAGAGGAGTCAAAGGAGGAGGGTGTCAATTGCAGAAATGAACCTCAAGAGGCTCGAAATGCTGTAGAAGAAGAAGAAGATGGGTCTGTTTTTTTTTAACACCAGACAAGGCACAACAAAATTGTATAACAACATAAACTGTGACTGTATTAAAAAAAAATCAACAAGAACGGCGAGTGACAGAAAATGGAAAGCTTACTACGCTGCACATGATACTAATGTATACTTTTATCTAACTGAAACTAATAAGACTCTTTCTCTCTTCCCCCCCCCCCCCCCCCCCCCCCCCCCCAATGCTGGATCAAATTCTGAGCGGGCTACAAAAATCTAACGGTTGTGCTACTGCAGTTTGTTCCAGTACATTATTCATAACAGTTGGTTCTCATATTCACTTCGAGTCCCAGACAGCAATAGTACTCGACCAGTCTCCAGAGTCGTTTACAAGGGGGCGCAAAGATCCGATCTCCCACTGTAACATATAAACAATAGTTCATATAAACGAACAACACAGGAGAGCACAGCAACGATGATATCAAGAGGGATTTCGGCACAGAACCGATACTGAATTTTATCAGTAGACAGCAGATCAAATGGTTTGGCCAGGTAACAAGTTTAGCATGGGACAGGGCACCACAAAGTGCAATTTTATAAAGTTACAGTGGTAATCGAACTAGAGGTCGGCCACGCAGAATATGGACCGTAGACATATTAGAAAATATTGTAAAATACTATATACAAAGCGAAAAAAAAGGCCCGTTCCAGAGATTTCTTTCTTCCCTGACGCCGCGAAGCATTTTAGTTGTCTTTCTTCTAGAGCCTAAAAGGGTGCACAGGGCAGAGTTCATAACTCTCCGTGTCTGGAGGTTCGTTGTCACCTGTTTTAGGTCTTGGATGTTCATATGGCCTATGGTTAAGCCTAACCTGGTGATAGTTTTACACAGTGTCTCTAGTGGTCTTTCCAGGTTCTTTTCCCCCTTCTAGTTTCCATATGAGGGCTTGATGGGGGCGGGCAGTCTTCTCTTATATATTCTGAGTAATCTGGTAATCTGGTAATCCTAGTTTCAGCATCATAGCAAACGGGTCGCCCCATTGTTGCTCCGCTCCTGTGCCAACGAAAAACACTCGTAGCTCACAGTGTCACACCATGCACTCAACTCAGAAGCTGGGTGACGAAAACTATATCCTTCCAGTCTACAAGTGGAGCAAAAATGCAAACGGCCAACCGCCTGGCAGAACTGCCACGGCTTTAAAAAAAAAAAAAGTGGCCGTGCCTAGCGTCCACTGTGACTTGAAGCATATGTGAGGGGTAACAAATGGTCACCCAGCAGTACCCTCACTATTAGCTGGGAAAGGGACCTTATCGACATTACATCCACCAGCAGGCGTCCGCCCCTACAACGACCTGACTGCCTTCGTTAACGGACTGTTCACCCAACAGCCATGCAGTTCTTTGGCCACGAAGGAGACACCTTGAACTTGGGTTTCGGAATGCCGACTTCCTACAAAATGTTATTTTGTGTTTTGTTATCACAATCGACGTCACTGCACATTGGGCATACCCATGCGTGCGCAGGTCCTCCGAAGCAGG